>JAAROE010000923.1:0-38138 GCA_036365135.1 Miichthys miiuy | reverse complement strand
GCTTTTGCAAGGAAAGCAGTATGGAACACAAGGAACTTTGCACTGTATGAACAGAAAATCCGCAACAGTCAGATATTGTTTTCAAACACTCTTAAAGCGCATCTAAGACTGTTGCATGGAAGGACAGAGGTATAGACAAAGAGTGCTCTAAATTTAAGACATTCATTGTTTAAAGAGCATGGGGAGGGTGAGAAGCGCCTGTTAGAGTTTGTTTTTTGAAAATGTCTGATCTGATTAATTTTGATTTATTTATTTATTTTTTTTATTTGTTTCATTTCTTTGATTTTATTTTATGAAGCTTGAATTCACTATATGTAATTAGTTTTTTGTTTCTGCAAATTTGTAAATAAGAGTAGATGTTCAAATTGTATTTGTATTTTTGATAATAAAAGATAAAAAACGCCCGATCTCGCCTGATCTCGAAGCTAAGCAAGGTCAGGCCTGGTTAGTACTTGACGGGTGACCGCCTGGGAATACCAGGTGCCGTAAGCTTTTTCACATCTCGGCAGGTAACAAAGATATTCTTCTTAAATAGCCATGCTGGTCATGACTGACATGCATATATACAGTATTTTCATTTGTCTGCAGGCTTACGCCATACCACCCTGAATACGCCCGATCTCGCCTGATCTCGAAGCTAAGCAGGGTCAGGCCTGGTTAGTACTTGGACGGGTGACTGCCTGGGAATACCAGGTGCCGTAAGTTTTTCACATCTCTGCAGGTAACAAAGATATTCTTCTTAAATAGCCATGCTGGTGATGACATGCATATATATGGTATTTCTCATGTGCAGAAATGCTTACGGCCATACCACCCTGAATCGCCCGATCTCCTGATCTCGAAGCTAAGCAGGGTCAGGCCTGGTTAGTACTTGGACGGTGACGCCTGGGAATACCAGGTACCGTAAGCATTTTCACATCTCTGCAGGTAACAAAGATATTCTTCTTAAATAGCCATGCTGGTGATGACTGACATGCATATATACAGTATTTCTCATTTGTCTGCAGGCTTACGCCATACCACCCTGAATACGCCCGATCTCGTCTGATCTCGGAAGCTAAGCAAGGTCAGGCCTGGTTAGTACTTGGACGGGTGACCGCCTGGGAATACCAGGTGCCGTAGTTTTTCACATCTCGGCAGGTAACAAAGATATTCTTCTTAAATAGCCATGCTGGTCATGACTGACATGCATATATACGGTATTTCTCATGTGCAGAGAGGCTTACGGCCATACCACCCTGAATACGCCCGATCTCGCCTGATCTCGGAAGCGCAGGTCAGCCTGGTTAGTACTTGACGGGTGACCGCCTGGGAATACCAGGTGCCGTAAGCTTTTTCACATATCTGCAGGTAACAAAGATATTCTTCTTAAATAGCCATGCTGGTGATGACTGACATGCATATATACAGTATTTCTCATTTGTCTGCAGGCTTACGGCCATACCACCCTGAATACGCCCGATCTCGTCTGATCTCGGAAGCTAAGCAGCGTCAGGCCTGGTTAGTACTTGGACGGGTGACCGCCTGGGAATACCAGGTGCCGTAAGCTTTTTCACATCTCTGCGGGTAACAAAGATATTCTTCTTAAATAGCCATGCTGGTGATGACATGCATATATATGGTATTTCTCACATGCAGAAATGCTTACGGCCATACCACCCTGAATGCGCCCGATCTCGTCTGATCTCGGAAGCTAAGCAGGGTCAGGCCTGGTTAGTACTTGGACGGGTGACCGCCTGGGAATACCAGGTGTCGTAACCTTTTTCACATATCTGCAGGTAGCAAAGATATTCTTCTTAAATAGCCATGCTGGTGATGACTGACATACATATATACAGTATTTCTCATTTGTCTGCAGGCTTACGGCCATACCACCCTGAATACGCCCGATCTCGCCTGATCTCGAAGCTAAGCAGGTCAGGCCTGGTTAGTACTTGGACGGTGACCGCCTGGGAATACCAGGTGCCGTAAGTTTTCACATCTCGGCAGGTAACAAAGATATTCTTCTTAAATAGCCATGCTGGTCATGACTGACATGCATATATACGGTATTTCTCATGTGCAGAGAGGCTTACGGCCATACCACCCTGAATACGCCCGATCTCGCCTGATCTCTCGAAGCTAAGCAAGGTCAGGCCTGGTTAGTACTTGGACGGGTGACCGCCTGGGAATACCAGGTGCCGTAAGCTTTTTCACATCTCGGCAGGTAACAAAGATATTCTTCTTAAATAGCCATGCTGGTGATGACTGACATGCATATATACAGTATTTCTCATTTCTCTGCAGGCTTACGGCCATACCACCCTGAATACGCCCGATCTCGTCTGATCTCGAAGCTAAGCAGGGTCACGCCTGGTTAGTACTTGACGGGTGACCGCCTGGAAATACCAGGTGCCGTAAGCTTTTTCACATCTCTGCAGGTAACAAAGATATTCTTCTTAAATAGCCATGCTGGTGATAACTGACATGCATATATACAGTATTTCTCATGCGCAGAGAGGCTTACGGCCATACCACCCTGAATACGCCCGATCTCGTCTGATCTCGGAAGCTAAGCAGGGTCAGGCCTGGTTAGTACTTGGACGGGTGACCGCCTGGGAATACCAGGTGCCGTAAGCTTTTTCACATCTCGGCAGGTAACAAAGATATTCTTCTTAAATAGCCATGCTGGTCATGACTGACATGCATATATATGGTATTTCTCATGTGCAGAAATGCTTACGGCCATACCACCCTGAATGCGCCCGATCTCGTCTGATCTCGGAAGCTAAGCAGGGTCAGGCCTGGTTAGTACTTGGACGGGTGACCGCCTGGGAATACCAGGTACCGTAAGCATTTTCACATCTTGGCAGATAACAAAGATATTCTTCTTAAATAGCCATGCTGGTCATGACTGACATGCATATATGCAGTATTTCTCATTTGTCTGGAGGCTTACGGCCATACCACCCTGAATACGCCCGATCTCGTCTGATCTCGGAAGCTAAGCAGGGTAAGGCCTGGTTAGTACTTGGACGGGTGACCGCCTGGGAATACCAGGTGCCGTAAGCTTTTTCACATCTCTGCAGGTAACAAAGATATTCTTCTTAAATAGCCATGCTGGTGATGACTGACATGCATATATACAGTATTTCTCATTTGTCTGCAGGCTTACGGCCATACCACCCTGAATACGCCCGATCTCGTCTGATCTCGGAAGCTAAGCAAGGTCAGGCCTGGTTAGTACTTGGACGGGTGACCGCCTGGGAATACCAGGTGCCGTAAGCTTTTTCACATCTCGGCAGGTAACAAAGATATTCTTCTTAAATAGCCATGCTGGTCATGACTGACATGCATATATACGTATTTCTCATGTGCAGAGAGGCTTACGGCCATACCACCCTGAATGCCCGATCTCGCCTGATCTCGAAGCTAAGCAGGGTCAGGCCTGGTTAGTACTTGGATGGGTGACCGCCTAGGAATACCAGGTGCCATGAGCTTTTTCACATCTCGGCAGGTAACAAAGATATTCTTCTTAAATAGCCATGCTGGTGATGACTGACATGCATATATACAGTATTTCTCATTTGTCTGCAGGCTTACGGCCATACCACCCTGAATACGCCCGATCTCGTCTGATCTCGGAAGCTAAGCAGGGTCAGGCCTGGTTAGTACTTGGACGGGTGACCGCCTGGGAATACCAGGTGCCGTAACCTTTTCACATCTCGGCAGGTAACAAAGATATTCTTCTTAAATAGCCATGCTGGTGATGACTGACATGGATATATACAGTATTTCTTATTTGTCTGCAGGCTTACGGCCATACCACCCTGAATACGCCCGATCTCGTCTGATCTCGAAGCTAAGCAAGGTCAGGCCTGGTTAGTACTTGGACGGGTGACCGCCTGGGAATACCAGGTGCCGTAGTTTTTCACATCTCGGCAGGTAACAAAGATATTCTTCTTAAATAGCCATGCTGGTCATGACTGACATGCATATATACGGTATTTCTCATGTGAGAGGCTTACGGCCATACCACCCTGAATGCGCCCGATCTCGTCTGATCTCGGAAGCTAAGCAGGGTCAGGCCTGGTTAGTACTTGGATGGGTGACCGCCTAGGAATACCAGGTGCCGTGAGCTTTTTCACATCTCGGCAGGTAACAAAGATATTCTTCTTAAATAGCCATGCTGGTGATGACTGACATGCATATATACAGTATTTCTCATTTGTCTGCAGGCTTACGGCCATACCACCCTGAATACGCCTGATCTCGGAAGCTAAGCAGGGTCAGGCCTGGTTAGTACTTGGACGGGTGACCGCCTGGGAATACCAGGTGCCGTAAGCTTTTTCACATCTCGGCAGGTAACAAAGATATTCTTCTTAAATAGCCATGCTGGTCATGACTGACATGCATATATACAGTATTTCTCATGTGCAGAGAGGCTTACGGCCATACCACCCTGAATGCGCCCGATCTCGTCTGATCTCGGAAGCTAAGCAGGGTCAGGCCTGGTTAGTACTTGGATGGGTGACCGCCTAGGAATACCAGGTGCCGTGAGCTTTTTCACATCTCGGCAGGTAACAAAGATATTCTTCTTAAATAGCCATGCTGGTGATGACTGACATGCATATATACAGTATTTCTCATTTGTCTGCAGGCTTACGGCCATACCACCCTGAATACGCCCGATCTCGTCTGATCTCGGAAGCTAAGCAGGGTCAGGCCTGGTTAGTACTTGGACGGGTGACCGCCTGGGAATACCAGGTGCCGTAAGCTTTTTCACATCTCGGCAGGTAACAAAGATATTCTTCTTAAATAGCCATGCTGGTGATGACATGCATATATATGGTATTTCTCATGTGCAGAAATGCTTACGGCCATACCACCCTGAATGCGCCCGATCTCGTCTGATCTCGGAAGCTAAGCAGGGTCAGGCCTGGTTAGTACTTGGACGGGTGACCGCCTGGGAATACCAGGTGTCGTAAGCTTTTTCACATATCTGCAGGTAACAAAGATATTCTTCTTAAATAGCCATGCTGGTGATGACTGACATACATATATACAGTATTTCTCATTTGTCTGCAGGCTTACGGCCATACCACCCTGAATACGCCCGATCTCGTCTGATCTCGGAAGCTAAGCAGGGTCAGGCCTGGTTAGTACTTGGACGGGTGACCGCCTGGGAATACCAGGTGTCGTAAGCTTTTTCACATCTCTGCAGGTAACAAAGATATTCTTCTTAAATAGCCATGCTGGTGATGACATGCATATATATGGTATTTCTCACGTGCAGAAATGCTTACGGCCATACCACCCTGAATGCGCCCGATTCGCCTGATCTCGAAGCTAAGCAGGGTAAGGCCTGGTTAGTACTTGGATGGGTGACCGCCTGGGAATACCAGGTACCGTAAGCATTTTCACATCTTGGCAGATAACAAAGATATTCTTCTTAAATAGCCATGCTGGTCATGACTGACATGCATATGTACGGTATTTGTCATGTGCAGAGAGGGTTACGGCCATACCACCCTGAATACGCCCGATCTCGTCTGATCTCGGAAGCTAAGCAAGGTCAGGCCTGGTTAGTACTTGGACGGGTGACCGCCTGGGAATACCAGGTGCCGTAAGCTTTTTCACATATCTGCAGGTAACAAAGATATTCTTCTTAAATAGCCATGCTGGTGATGACTGACATGCATATATACAGTATTTCATTTGTCTGCAGGCTTACGCCATACCACCCTGAATGCGCCCGATCTCGTCTGATCTCGGAAGCTAAGCAGGGTCAGGCCTGGTTAGTACTTGGATGGGTGACCGCCTAGGAATACCAGGTGCCGTGAGCTTTTTCACATCTCGGCAGGTAACAAAGATATTCTTCTTAAATAGCCATGCTGGTGATGACTGACATGCATATATACAGTATTTCTCATTTGTCTGCAGGCTTACGGCCATACCACCCTGAATACGCCCGATCTCGTCTGATCTCGGAAGCTAAGCAGGGTCAGGCCTGGTTAGTACTTGGACGGGTGACCGCCTGGGAATACCAGGTGCCGTAAGCTTTTTCACATCTCGGCAGGTAACAAAGATATTCTTCTTAAATAGCCATGCTGGTGATGACATGCATATATATGGTATTTCTCATGTGCAGAAATGCTTACGGCCATACCACCCTGAATGCGCCCGATCTCGTCTGATCTCGGAAGCTAAGCAGGGTCAGGCCTGGTTAGTACTTGGACGGGTGACCGCCTGGGAATACCAGGTGTCGTAAGCTTTTTCACATATCTGCAGGTAACAAAGATATTCTTCTTAAATAGCCATGCTGGTGATGACTGACATACATATATACAGTATTTCTCATTTGTCTGCAGGCTTACGGCCATACCACCCTGAATACGCCCGATCTCGTCTGATCTCGGAAGCTAAGCAGGGTCAGGCCTGGTTAGTACTTGGACGGGTGACCGCCTGGGAATACCAGGTGTCGTAAGCTTTTTCACATCTCTGCAGGTAACAAAGATATTCTTCTTAAATAGCCATGCTGGTGATGACATGCATATATATGGTATTTCTCACGTGCAGAAATGCTTACGGCCATACCACCCTGAATGCGCCCGATCTCGTCTGATCTCGGAAGCTAAGCAGGGTAAGGCCTGGTTAGTACTTGGATGGGTGACCGCCTGGGAATACCAGGTACCGTAAGCATTTTCACATCTTGGCAGATAACAAAGATATTCTTCTTAAATAGCCATGCTGGTCATGACTGACATGCATATATACGGTATTTGTCATGTGCAGAGAGGGTTACGGCCATACCACCCTGAATACGCCCGATCTCGCCTGATCTCGAAGCCAAGGTCAGGCCTGGTTAGTACTTGGACGGGTGACCGCCTGGGAATACCAGGTGCCGTAAGCTTTTTCACATATCTGCAGGTAACAAAGATATTCTTCTTAAATAGCCATGCTGGTGATGACTGACATGCATATATACAGTATTTCTCATTTGTCTGCAGGCTTACGGCCATACCACCCTGAATACGCCCGATCTCGTCTGATCTCGGAAGCTAAGCAGGGTCAGGCCTGGTTAGTACTTGGACGGGTGACCGCCTGGGAATACCAGGTGCCGTAAGCTTTTTCACATCTCGGCAGGTAACAAAGATATTCTTCTTAAATAGCCATGCTGGTCATGACTGACATGCATATATACGGTATTTCTCATGTGCAGAGAGGCTTACGGCCATACCACCCTGAATACGCCCGATCTCGCCTGATCTCGAAGCTAAGCAAGGTCAGGCCTGGTTAGTACTTGGACGGGTGACCGCCTGGGAATACCAGGTGCCGTAAGCTTTTTCACATCTCGGCAGGTAACAAAGATATTCTTCTTAAATAGCCATGCTGGTCATGACTGACATGCATATATACGGTATTTCTCATGTGCAGAGAGGCTTACGGCCATACCACCCTGAATACGCCCGATCTCGTCTGATCTCGGAAGCTAAGCAAGGTCAGGCCTGGTTAGTACTTGGACGGGTGACCGCCTGGGAATACCAGGTGCCGTAAGCTTTTTCACATCTCGGCAGGTAACAAAGATATTCTTCTTAAATAGCCATGCTGGTGATGACTGACATGCATATATACGGTATTTCTCATTTGTCTGCAGGCTTACGGCCATACCACCCTGAATACGCCCGATCTCGTCTGATCTCGGAAGCTAAGCAAGGTCAGGCCTGGTTAGTACTTGGACGGGTGACCGCCTGGGAATACCAGGTGCCGTAAGCTTTTTCACATCTCGGCAGGTAACAAAGATATTCTTCTTAAATAGCCATGCTGGTGATGACTGACATGGATATATACAGTATTTCTTATTTGTCTGCAGGCTTACGGCCATACCACCCTGAATACGCCCGATCTCGTCTGATCTCGGAAGCTAAGCAAGGTCAGGCCTGGTTAGTACTTGGACGGGTGACCGCCTGGGAATACCAGGTGCCGTAAGCTTTTTCACATCTCGGCAGGTAACAAAGATATTCTTCTTAAATAGCCATGCTGGTGATGACTGACATGCATATATACAGTATTTCTCATTTGTCTGCAGGCTTACGGCCATACCACCCTGAATACGCCCGATCTCGTCTGATCTCGGAAGCTAAGCAGGGTCAGGCCTGGTTAGTACTTGGACGGGTGACCGCCTGGGAATACCAGGTGCCGT
This sequence comes from Miichthys miiuy, assembly GCA_036365135.1. Taxonomy (NCBI): domain Eukaryota; kingdom Metazoa; phylum Chordata; class Actinopteri; family Sciaenidae; genus Miichthys; species Miichthys miiuy. Next base: position 29,956 of record JAAROE010000923.1, on the reverse strand, counting down.
AAGCTTTTTCACATATCTGCAGGTAACAAAGATATTCTTCTTAAATACCCATGCTGGTGATGACTGACATGCATATATACAGTATTTCTCATTTGTCTGCAGGCTTACGGCCATACCACCCTGAATACGCCTGATCTCGTCTGATCTCGGAAGCTAAGCAGGGTCAGGACTGGTTAGTACTTGGACGGGTGACCGCCTGGGAATACCAGGTGCCGTAAGCTTTTTCACATCTCGGCAGGTAACAAAGATATTCTTCTTAAATAGCCATGCTGGTCATGACTGACATGCATATATACGGTATTTCTCATGTGCAGAGAGGCTTACGGCCATACCACCCTGAATACGCCCGATCTCGTCTGATCTCGGAAGCTAAGCAAGGTCAGGCCTGGTTAGTACTTGGACGGGTGACCGCCTGGGAATACCAGGTGCCGTAAGCTTTTTCACATCTCGGCAGGTAACAAAGATATTCTTCTTAAATAGCCATGCTGGTCATGACTGACATGCATATATACGGTATTTCTCATGTGCAGAGAGGCTTACGCCATACCACCCTGAATACGCCCGATCTCGTCTGATCTCGGAAGCTAAGCAAGGTCAGGCCTGGTTAGTACTTGGACGGGTGACCGCCTGGGAATACCAGGTGCCGTAAGCTTTTTCACATCTCGGCAGGTAACAAAGATATTCTTCTTAAATAGCCATGCTGGTGATGACTGACATGCATATATACGGTATTTCTCATTTGTCTGCAGGCTTACGGCCATACCACCCTGAATACGCCCGATCTCGTCTGATCTCGGAAGCTAAGCAAGGTCAGGCCTGGTTAGTACTTGGATGGGTGACCGCCTGGGAATACCAGGTGCCGTGAGCTTTTTCACATCTCGGCAGGTAACAAAGATATTCTTCTTAAATAGCCATGCTGGTGATGACTGACATGCATATATACGGTATTTCTCATGTGCAGAGAGGCTTACGGCCATACCACCCTGAATGCGCCCGATCTCGTCTGATCTCGGAAGCTAAGCAGGGTCAGGCCTGGTTAGTACTTGGATGGGTGACCGCCTAGGAATACCAGGTGCCGTGAGCTTTTTCACATCTCGGCAGGTAACAAAGATATTCTTCTTAAATAGCCATGCTGGTGATGACTGACATGCATATATACAGTATTTCTCATTTGTCTGCAGGCTTACGGCCATACCACCCTGAATACGCCCGATCTTGTCTGATCTCGGAAGCTAAGCAGGGTCAGGCCTGGTTAGTACTTGGACGGGTGACCGCCTGGGAATACCAGGTGCCGTAAGCTTTTTCACATCTCGGCAGGTAACAAAGATATTCTTCTTAAATAGCCATGCTGGTCATGACTGACATGCATATATACGGTATTTTCATGTGCAGAGAGGCTTACGGCCATACCACCTGAATACGCCCGATCTTGTCTGATCTCGAAGCTAAGCAGGGTCAGGCCTGGTTAGTACTTGGATGGGTGACCGCCTAGGAATACCAGGTGCCGTGAGTTTTTTCACATCTCTGCAGGTAACAAAGATAGTCTTCTTAAATAGCCATGCTGGTGATGACTGACATGCATATATACAGTATTTCTCTTTGTCTGCAGCCTTACGCCATACCACCTGAATACGCCCGATCTCGTCTGATCTCGGAAGCTAAGCAGGGTCAGGCCTGGTTAGTACTTGGACGGGTGACCGCCTGGGAATACCAGGTGCCGTAAGCTTTTTCACATCTCGGCAGGTAACAAAGATATTCTTCTTAAATAGCCATGCTGGTGATGACATGCATATATATGGTATTTCTCATGTGCAGAAATGCTTACGGCCATACCACCCTGAATGCCCGATCTCGTCTGATCTCGGAAGCTAAGCAGGTCAGGCCTGGTTAGTACTTGACGGGTGACCGCCTGGGAATACCAGGTGTCGTAAGCTTTTTCACATATCTGCAGGTAGCAAAGATATTCTTCTTAAATAGCCATGCTGGTGATGACTGACATACATATATACAGTATTTCTCATTTGTCTGCAGGCTTACGGCCATACCACCCTGAATACGCCCGATCTCGTCTGATCTCGAAGCTAAGCAGGTCAGGCCTGGTTAGTACTTGGACGGGTGACCGCCTGGGAATGCCAGGTGTCGTAGTTTTTCACATCTCTGCAGGTAACAAAGATATTCTTCTTAAATAGCCATGCTGGTGATGACATGCATATATATGGTATTTCACGTGCAGAAATGCTTACGCCATACCACCCTGAATGCGCCCGATTTCGCCTGATCTCGAAGCTAAGCAGGGTAAGGCCTGGTTAGTACTTGGATGGGTGACCGCCTGGGAATACCAGGTACCGTAAGCATTTTCACATCTTGGCAGATAACAAAGATATTCTTCTTAAATAGCCATGCTGGTCATGACTGACATGCATATGTACGGTATTTGTCATGTGCAGAGAGGGTTACGCCATACCACCCTGAATACGCCTGATCTCGCCTGATCTCGAAGCTAAGCAAGGTCAGGCCTGGTTAGTACTTGGACGGGTGACCGCCTGGGAATACTAGGTGCCGTAAGCTTTTCACATATCTGCAGGTAACAAAGATATTCTTCTTAATACCCATGCTGGTGATGACTGACATGCATATATACAGTATTTCTCATTTGTCTGCAGGCTTACGGCCATACCACCCTGAATACGCCCGATCTCGTCTGATCTCGGAAGCTAAGCAGGGTCAGGCCTGGTTAGTACTTGGACGGGTGACCGCCTGGGAATACCAGGTGCCGTAAGCTTTTTCACATCTCGGCAGGTAACAAAGATATTCTTCTTAAATAGCCATGCTGGTCATGACTGACATGCATATATACGGTATTTCTCATGTGCAGAGAGGCTTACGGCCATACCACCCTGAATACGCCCGATCTCGTCTGATCTCGGAAGCTAAGCAAGGTCAGGCCTGGTTAGTACTTGGACGGTGACCGCCTGGGAATACCAGGTGCCGTAAGCTTTTTCACATCTCGGCAGGTAACAAAGATATTCTTCTTAAATAGCCATGCTGGTCATGACTGACATGCATATATACGGTATTTCTCATGTGCAGAGAGGCTTACGGCCATACCACCCTGAATACGCCCGATCTCGTCTGATCTCGGAAGCTAAGCAAGGTCAGGCCTGGTTAGTACTTGGACGGGTGACCGCCTGGGAATACCAGGTGCCGTAAGCTTTTTCACATCTCGGCAGGTAACAAAGATATTCTTCTTAAATAGCCATGCTGGTGATGACTGACATGCATATATACGGTATTTCTCATTTGTCTGCAGGCTTACGGCCATACCACCCTGAATACGCCCGATCTCGTCTGATCTCGGAAGCTAAGCAAGGTCAGGCCTGGTTAGTACTTGGACGGGTGACCGCCTGGGAATACCAGGTGCCGTAAGCTTTTTCACATCTCGGCAGGTAACAAAGATATTCTTCTTAAATAGCCATGCTGGTGATGACTGACATGCATATATACAGTATTTCTCATTTGTCTGCAGGCTTACGGCCATACCACCCTGAATACGCCCGATCTCGTGTGATCTCGCAAGCTAAGCAGGGTCAGGCCTGGTTAGTACTTGGACGGGTGACCGCCTGGGAATGGCTCATGACCCCCCCAAGTCCCTATTGCTCAACCTGGGATCGATCGAAAAATGATCAAAAAGAAGAACGCCCCCTGGTGTTCACTGGCCTGAAGCATGCATAAGGCCTAGATGATTCAAGTACGCTTGGCTGCTCAATGTTGTTTGCATTATTTTCATAGTTTGAGTTGATGTAGACTGATGAGATTCATATAGTCAAGTGGAAAAGTGTACAATTAATTACAAGTAATGATTTTCCCCTTGGGGATTAATAAAGTAATTTGTATTTTTGGCCTGAACTCTATAAAGGGTGTAAGAATGTATTCAATGTACTGTCACTTTGTCTGGAAGACATCTGATCCGCTCACACAACTCATTGAAATGACCACCCAGGGTGCAGCCAGCACAATGTGTATTGACACCTCTGAGTCTGGGAGAAGATACAAAGACAACTTCTAGTTGCTTTGACCAAAAAATACCATAGTGCATAGTCAAACCATATTATTTCTGAATATTTGCACTCATGTTATGTGTGACATGAGATATGTCCCACCATCCTACTTACCATGCAGTCTATAATTGATAAACTGGGTGTTGGTAAAACTATTTTCTTAGAGCTTATCCTAGGTGTTTGACCTGCAATCATTTTTGACATGTCCCACCCTCCTTTTTTCTGAAACCCAAGTATACAGAGACTCCAAAATACTTGAAATACTTTTATTTATATTATTTTATTCTTTAACTAGAATGTGTTTGGTTTAAAATGCATTCAAAATGTACAAAGAACCCAATGTAAAGGTTTCAACATGAACATTTTCCATTTACTACATGCACTCAGATTCCATGTATGGGCCACAGATATATGATTTTTATGACACACAAACACAAGTAGACAAGACCTGATTAGTTTTAAAGCTCACTCACCACGACAAGGTTCAGGCCACGAGTGAGGTGACGAGACAAGACGAGAGACAAACATTTACTAACATTTACAAACATTTAGTTAAACATGGAGCTGGCAAAGACATACAAACATCACAAGTACATGCACACAAAAAAATTAATAATTAAGGACACATACTTATTTCAAGACACAAATTCACAATTGCTTTGTACAGGCCCAATAAAGAACAACATTATCAAACACATGGGTCACCAATCAACAAATGCTCAAGCCATTCCTCTCTGTTTTGTGTTTTGTTTTGTTTTGTTTTGGCAAACTATTGTTAAACATGAAGCAAACAAAGACATGCAAACATCACAAAGACATGAAGCTGACAAAGACAAACAACACAAGGACATGTATGACAAAAACACAGATTAACTGAACATAAACTAACAATAAAGGGTATGTAAACTGATGGTGTAAGATTGAAACAGGTTAGATTGGACTGATATTGGACATAGACCAGAACATGTTCGTATAAAATGTTTTTTAACAACAATATAAATAATAAAAAAAGACAAGAACATTCTTAAATTTAACTACAAAGTGCATTTTTAACAACAATATAAATAATAAAAAAAGACAAGAACATTCTTAAATTTAACTACAAAGTGCATTTTTAACTATATAAAAAAATAAACTGACTGTATAGCTCTACTTGCTAAAACACTTTAAAACACTTTGAAACACTTTGCTCAAACAAACAACAAACAAGCTTTTTCCTTTTCTCTTACAGATGGCACAGGAGAAGTGGCATCACACAGGTAAGTCACAGGTATTTAATTTTTCCTCTTTTCTAACTGTACATCCACCACACTTTTGAAGTGTTCAAAACTGTCATAAACAACATCTTCAAATCCAGAGGTGGTGGATTTCAGTTGATGGGCAATAGGAAAAGATTTTCTGGATGCTTCCAGCTGCTTTGTCTTTAGAGGGTGTGTACTTCACCACACTGCTGCACATGGCAAGCCCCACATGGCCGCAAGGACTTATTTGGTATGTATGGCTTTATTGTTGGTGCAGGGGGCTGTGCTACAGGTACAAAGCTCTGACTGCATGATGGCCCACGAAATATGATGGAGGGAGCCTGTGGCTGTGCAGGAAGAACCAGGAGTACAGGTGCTGCCGACACAGCGGGTGGTTTGTAGGTGGACGCAGCAGGCTTTGGCTGAATGTAGGTGGACGAGGTAGGCTTTGGCTGAATGGGCCGGTTCACAGGAGTTGGTTCTGGCTCTGGCTCTTCAACATATAACCTGGAAATATAAAACACACATGTGATGATGAGTATTGATATGACTTGTGTGCTATTTGCTTTCCACAGCCAACAGGTGAAATGAAGTGCTTATGACAGCTTACCTCCGCTTCTCACCACGCCTTTTTCCAGCCTCGTGATGAAGGTGCTGGTACTGTACTTGAGGTCGATCCGGTGGTGGTAGAGATGTTGGCAGCGCAGGAGCCTCTGGAAACGGTGTCTCCGACAGCACTTTCAGGTGAGGCGTTACTTTTGGCATCACTGTTGCCCTGTAGTTGGCCTTTTTCTCCTCCTTTGCAGTGAAGGTCGAGATGGACTTGGAGTTCAAGTTGGGCAGAGGAATGGCGAGACCGCCAAGGATGGGATCGCCTCGAGTCGGTCTGCAATCTTTTATACTGCCCTTCAAAGAAGCCGTGACCTTGCTGGGGGAGGAGAGCTGATTGGCCGGCGCTCGGTTTTTGAGCATTTTGAGGAGGAGGTAGAGCAGACGACTGTCCTCTGACACCTGTGCCGCCTGAGGGTACCTCATCCAACCAAACTTGGTCTTCTGGGCTGCTCTGTTCTCAGGTGAGTCAGACCCAAGGCACCGACCAAACAGGGTGTAGCCCCACCTGGACTCGTACTGTTTAACGAATCGAGCGGCGGTCTTGTCGTGCTCGTGAAGAGAGCTAGCGGCGGTGGCGATCTTCTGCCTGAGGTCCGCTGGCACTAGGTGGAGGTCGCTGTTGTCTGCCAGTTCTAGAAGCAGCAAGGCCAGTGCCTCCACTTCCTCTATTCCTGGCAGATGCAGATGTCTCTGGCTCATGAGTACATCTTGCAGAGCAGGACTATCCTCCTCCTCCACCTGTTCTGCCTGGGTGAGGACGGCATGCTTCCTACAGACGCTGTCAATAGGATCCTCCTCTGACTCTGAAGACATGCCAAGACCCTCGCCTGCCATCTCCTCATCTTCATCTTGTTCCTGTTCAGCCGACTCGACTCCTCCTCCTCACGTGACTGCTCTTCCTCAACTGCAAATATGTAATTGTACTGATCACAAATGTGTCACGGTTTCTTTGCTTTATGCTTTAAAAAGTTAACTTTATACCATGTTTATCATCATTCCTAGAATATGAAAAACTATGGATTACTAAGGATAACCTTGCTTCATGTGTACTAATACTGTCTAAGTGTGTGATTAAGTACTGTACCTTTCTGCACATAGTAGTCCCTAGCAGTGAAGCTGGTGGACTGGCACATGGCATACTCCACACCAAGGAGCTCCTCCTCGTCAGGGTGCTCGACGCATCAGGACGGCATTGAGCAGCGAAGTTGGGCTCCAGGACGTGATCCTTGCCAAAGAGAACCTCAGCCTGCTGATTGATGCGCTGGATCTGCCGCGCGTCCATGCACGATGTCTGCCGACCCTGACCACCAGCAACCCGGAGCGATGCCATGCGGTTGTTCCACTGCACAGCAAAGGCTATCAAGTATACCTGAAACACATGACCATTTTGACTGTTATTGCATATGCTTAGAAGTGATGACTAAAGCTGTGAAATAAAATGAAACTATTAAATAAAATGTATCATTGAAACTACGCTATATCAAAGTGTTTTTTTTTTTTATTATAATGTATGATGTGTTATATGGACCTGTGTCTGCAATAAAGCTTTATATATACATATATATATTTTAATTACTCACTTGGAATGGCATAATCCCACATCTCTGTGAAGGAATGGCATTGAACAGGTGTGCGTGCAACCCTTCCAGAGAATTACTGCCTCGCCGGCACCTGTACTTGTTCAGCCGAACGCCATTCAGCACCACCACCTTCACAGAAACATACAGCTGTATGCCAGGAGGATCCTGTAAAGCACAACATATTGCAAGGTCCTTATTTATTATGGTATCCTTTGAAATGTTGCCATACAAGTTTGAATGATTTTATAATGACACACGATGACTGCAAAGAAATTAACCCACCTGCATGCAACTGAGATGCTTGCTTGCAGTTGCCCAGTGAGCATCGACTGCCTCTGTCGACTTGAACAGGTGGATTCCATCAATGTCAAGGCCTGCTGGTCCCCTGAACTCGGCAATGATGGACTCAATCACCAAAGAAGTCTCCTGTAACGCATGTAATGTATCCTCAGCTTTGAGTGTTAAATCACATTCCAATAATTAGAAAATGTTGTTACTTCTAATGATCTTACATTTATTTTCAAAACTAGATCTAACTGATACCTTAGTCAGTGCAGCTGAATCCATATCCATGAATCCAATCCAAGTATGTTTGCTTCTTATTCATGAAATTCATACAAGAATCAATATCACACTTACCACAACCCCACGGTAATGCGCTCACATACGATCGGATTTGGTGAGGCTTGAGGAAGGCCATCATCTCCTCGTCTGAATACCTGGCGACAGCTCTGGTTGCCACTCCTGACCGCCTGGACCAGGAGCATCATGTCCACCTTGTTGTAGGCGAGCACGGCACCTGCCAAGGCACTCATAAACACCCCGTACTTGGCGTGGCTCTGTTTGATGATAACAGCATCCCAGCGGTGCAGCCAGTGTCGGATGTCCAGTCTGACCACAGTACCCCTCTTCACCCAGTCACCAAACAGATTCTCCAGGAAGGATGAACCGCTGTCACTGAAATGATATCAACATTTTGTGTACGTGTGTTACATGTTTTAATAACTGTTATGCCATGTGTTTCTTGCAAAAAATGTACATAAAGTTAACTAATATGTACATCACTTGGATTATCAATTTCATCATAGGTTTCAATGGAATTGTTATTAAACTTACCGACAGCAGTTGTTGTCTGCATACAAGACTTTTGGCGCAGGAGCATTGGCACGTCGAAACCTGGCAATGAGACCTCTCGCCATGCGCGCATAGCACCCCTCAGACTCAGCTGCCACCACCACTGTCGTCACGAACTGGCCCCACTCGTTCAGCACACTGGTGACGTACTGCATGGTGCCCTGGCCATCGCCATATATCTTCTTGAGGACCTATGAAAACAAAGCAGAACATTCATTGCATGGTGTTTATTAACAGTCTGTCTGTTCCATATGATCACAAGTACTTTATACATACTTTTCTAGTGCCATCAATGCACAGGATTTCTCCAGTCACACTGAGGATTTGGTGTCTGTACATGGGCATCTTTTCGATCTCCATGATCAGGTGAGCACGCCCAGAACACGAGCGACGGAAGGGGAGACGGCGCAATGGGAGGGGTGGTGCCAGCTGCTCGCAAAGGACAGGATGCCTCTCTGAGATGACGGATCCAGCCGTGTGGGCCTCATACAGGAGAGTCTGGTACAGGTCACGTCGCTCCACGCACCACTCGCCGTGGCCCTGCTGCAGCAGTCTCTGCACCTTGCTCATGGACACAGCGCTGAGTCGGTCACTGATCAGGGTGACCACAGCTCTGTCCACAGCACGCCCCACACAGTATGGCAGGGAACATGCTTCTGACGGCCGGGCGAGGTTCATCAGGATCTTGGGACTGTATGCCAGCCACGTGTACTGTGGGGCATTGTGCGCCTTCCTCCTCATCTTGGCTGTTGTCCGCATGCCTGGCTCATCGTCTGCCTCATCTTGTGACAATGGGCATGTCAGCTTCTCTGTCATCAGGTGTAGTTGTACTTCATGCCACACACTTGCTAGCGTAGCTGCCGAAGCCTTTCTTCTCCAGGTACTTCCTGGCGGTGCGGGGCAGTTGGTGTTGGGGCAGCGAATCAAGGCTTTCATCACACCGACTGGCCGCCAGAAGAAGGCAGGAGTGGTGAAAAGGCCAGCATGTTGGGCACCGCCCTTGACAGACATAGGAAGGGGTGGGTGGAACTCCATCTTCTCCTTCAAGAGCCTCTCCACTGTCTCTCCTTTCACATTCTTGTACTTGGATGCCCTTTCAAACAGGCCGTACGTCTTGTTGCATTTAAGCCACTTGATGTTAGGAGGGGCTATACCAAGGGCTTGGACAGATTCAAGTGGTTGCTCCCAGAATTTCTGCCAGCCCTCCAGCAGGATACCACCAGATTCTGAGGCAGAAGAATCTCGGAGGGATGAGGGTCCGGGCCTGTTGTCAGAGTCCTGGCACACAGCAGAAGTGAGGTCTCCCCAGGTGGTCAGCTGCGTGGAGACCGGCACCTCCGACTCGTCTAGGACGTTTTCTAAAGAAGATATACCACAAAAATGTATCAACTGCATGGCTTGATACATACTGATGAATTTCACATGGCACAAACACACTCTGAAGTCCTAGCAGCTCCACAGCATAATACAAAGTCATTTCATGTTCATTTCAGCATAATATTACCTGCAGCAGCCAACAATTCAGCATCACTTGCATAGTTGGGATCCTGCTGGAACTCGGAGATGGTCGATTTAGCCCTTTCTTTCGTTGACTGCTGTTTCTGCAGAAAGTAAAACACAACCGTAGAATAATCTCATAAAAGATACTTTTACTAGTACTGATTACTGTGTAACATCTCATCAATTACTCAGGTCTAAAAGATAACCCAGTTTATCTTACCTTCAACCTCCTGTCAAGATGCCATGTGACAGGAGGGAACTCTCTAGCGTACTCCAGCAATCGCTCCTTTGCCACTTCAGAAGCTCATTCTTCTCACCTTTCTGGCAGTGTTCAAAGAGCAACCATACAAGCCAGCCGACATCATTTTCAAGAAGCCATCTGAATTTCTGTCCAGCGCATTCCCGAATGTAATGACCAGCTGGCCTTTCCACAGTTCACCCCCGGATATCTTGGCAGCCACCTCTGCTTTTTTGGGATCCAGCCATGTAGGGTCTTCTACCTTGCTGGGGACCTGTGCCAGACTTTGCTGCATCTGTACACTGCAGCCTGGCTCTCCTTGCCTGTACAAACAAATGTTTGGATACTGGTGCTGCTTTTGATGACTGATCAACGAAGATTTGGTGGTAAAGCTTTTACCACACACATCACAGTCCCAGTTCTCCTTGGTAAAATGAATTTTCTTGTGCCTTGTCAGGTTAGACTTCTCAGTGAACGTCTTGTCACACACACTGCACTGGTGTCTAGGTCGCTCCATGTTTCACCTGGTGTAGTAAAACATGAAGAAATATGAGTAAAACTAAAAACAGATCATTTAGATTTAGAATAATATTTAATATAGTATAGATTGATTTAATATAGTACAGTACTATATTAAAATCAATCTATGCTATATTCTATATCTAAATCTATATTCTTTAAATCAAAATCTATGTGTATCAATCAAACAGCCCCTAGTTTAACCTCAGATAGTTATGCATGATGAAACAGCACATTGTATCACATTGTATTACATTGTATCACATTGTATCACATTGTATTACATTGTATTACATTGTATCACATTGTATTACATTGTATTACATTGTATCGCATTGTATTGTATCACATTGTATCACTTTGGTCCGCTAGTTTTACCTCACATTATGTTGTGCATAACAATCTGAGGTAAAACTAGAGGAAGTTTGATTGATTGACACGCATCGTACAAAGTTATCATACAAGACTGAGAGCAAGTATATTGTCAGAAGTGACCTTACCGGGTTTTTAAAAATTGCTTTGCTACATCAGACACATAACACGCATTTCTACACCATAGACACTGAGACTTCAAATACTGTTTCTAATTTGCGATTTCAAGATGATGCTCACCTAGCAATGTCGAGTCATTAGACAGATGTGTTTGGTCATGCCAACGGAATAACATTCATATCACCAGCTATACCGCTTTCATTTATTTTCTAATAATCGCCTGTGTGGATGTGCTGACCGCCGTACACTAGCGCTTAATCGCCCTCGGGGGGAGGGGCGGATGAACCATGACAGAAAACTTTGTTGATAGCCCCCAACTCAAAATAATTGCAACGTATTATGGATTAATCCTAAGAAAGCGTTGTTCTAAGAGTGTGGGTACACCTTTTATGGGATGTTTGTCGTTTTCAACTCTGTGTCACCAGTCCGTTAGCTGCTAGCGCTTAGCTATCTAGCCTACCGCAAGTTGTCCATACGCTGTCATTACATATTAACACGCTAAATCCCGCATATGTCAACGATGGTATGGTCAGTTTCTGATTTCCAGACAATCTTTTATCTTCTGACAAAATCGCCACAACTTCATACATGCCTAACAAATGTCTAACTAGCAGTGAAGGATGAAAATGATAAAACTCACCTGAGTGAAGAGACGTCGACCATGACATTCACCGATAGTGGCCGCCAGTGCCGCGATAAATTAGATGACGTTTAAAATCCCTCGCTCAATGATTGGTCTGTTGAGCAGAGATCGCCAACCATTGGTGGGTTAGCGCCAACTTTGCTCAACCATTGGTTGGTTGGCGCTCAACTTTGCTCAACCATTGGTCGGCTGACGGTCGCATAGGGACTTGGAGGAGAATTCGCCTGGGAATACCAGGTACCGTAAGCATTTTCACATCTTGGCAGATAACAAAGATATTCTTCTTAAATAGCCATGCTGGTCATGACTGACATGCATATATACAGTATTTCTCATTTGTCTGCAGGCTTACGCCATACCACCCTGAATACGCCCGATCTCGCCTGATCTCGAAGCAAGGTCAGGCCTGGTTAGTACTTGGACGGGTGACCGCCTGGGAATACCAGGTGCCGTAAGCTTTTTCACATCTCGGCAGGTAACAAAGATATTCTTCTTAAATAGCCATGCTGGTCATGACTGACATGCATATATACGGTATTTCTCATGTGCAGAGAGGCTTACGGCCATACCACCCTGAATGCGCCCGATCTCGCCTGATCTCGAAGCTAAGCAGGGTCAGGCCTGGTTAGTACTTGGACGGGTGACCGCCTGGGAATACCAGGTACCGTAAGCATTTTCACATCTTGGCAGATAACAAAGATATTCTTCTTAAATAGCCATGCTGGTCATGACTGACATGCATATATGCAGTATTTCTCATTTGTCTGGAGGCTTACGGCCATACCACCCTGAATACGCCCGATCTCGTCTGATCTCGGAAGCTAAGCAGGGTCAGGCCTGGTTAGTACTTGGACGGGTGACCGCCTGGGAATACCAGGTGCCGTAAGCTTTTTCACATCTCTGCAGGTAACAAAGATATTCTTCTTAAATAGCCATGCTGGTGATGACTGACATGCATATATACAGTATTTCTCATTTGTCTGCAGGCTTACGGCCATACCACCCTGAATACCCCTGATCTCGGAAGCATAGCAGGTCAGGCCTGGTTAGTACTTGGACGGGTGACCGCCTGGGAATACCAGGTGTCGTAAGCTTTTTCACATCTCTGCAGGTAACAAAGATATTCTTCTTAAATAGCCATGCTGGTGATGACTGACATGCATATATGCAGTATTTCTCATTTGTCTGGAGGCTTACGGCCATACCACCCTGAATACGCCCGATCTCGTCTGATCTCGGAAGCTAAGCAAGGTCAGGCCTGGTTAGTACTTGGACGGGTGACCGCCTGGGAATACCAGGTGCCGTAAACTTTTTCACATCTCGGCAGGTAACAAAGATATTCTTCTTAAATAGCCATGCTGGTCATGACTGACATGCATATATACGGTATTTCTCATGTGCAGAGAGGCTTACGGCCATACCACCCTGAATACGCCCGATCTCGTCTGATCTCGGAAGCTAAGCAAGGTCAGGCCTGGTTAGTACTTGGACGGGTGACCGCCTGGGAATACCAGGTGCCGTAAGCTTTTTCACATCTCGGCAGGTAACAAAGATATTCTTCTTAAATAGCCATGCTGGTGATGACTGACATGCATATATACAGTATTTCTCATTTGTCTGCAGGCTTACGGCCATACCACCCTGAATACGCCCGATCTCGTCTGATCTCGGAAGCTAAGCAGGGTCAGGCCTGGTTAGTACTTGGACGGGTGACCGCCTGGGAATACCAGGTACCGTAAGCATTTTCACATCTTGGCAGATAACAAAGATATTCTTCTTAAATAGCCATGCTGGTGATGACTGACATGCATATATACAGTATTTCTCATTTGTCTGCAGGCTTACGGCCATACCACCCTGAATACCCCTGATCTCGGAAGCTAAGCAGGGTCAGGCCTGGTTAGTACTTGGACGGGTGACCGCCTGGGAATACCAGGTGCCGTAAGCTTTTTCACATCTCGGCAGGTAACAAAGATATTCTTCTTAAATAGCCATGCTTGTCATGACTGACATGCATATATACGGTATTTCTCATGCGCAGAGAGGCTTACGGCCATACCACCCTGAATACGCCCGATCTCGTCTGATCTCGGAAGCTAAGCAGGGTCAGGCCTGGTTAGTACTTGGATGGGTGACCGCCTGGGAATACCAGGTGCCGTAGTTTATTCACATCTCGGCAGGTAACAAAGATATTCTTCTTAAATAGCCATGCTTGTCATGACTGACATGCATATATACGGTATTTCTCATGTGCAGAGAGGCTTACGGCCATACCACCCTGAATACGCCCGATCTCGTCTGATCTCGGAAGCTAAGCAGGGTCAGGCCTGGTTAGTACTTGGACGGGTGACCGCCTGGGAATACCACGCCGAAGTTTTTCACATCTCGGCAGGTAACAAAGATATTCTTCTTAAATAGCCATGCTGGTGATGACATGCATATATATGGTATTTCTCATGTGCAGAAATGCTTACGGCCATACCACCCTGAATGCGCCCGATCTCGTCTGATCTCGGAAGCTAAGCAGGGTCAGGCCTGGTTAGTACTTGGACGGGTGACCGCCTGGGAATACCAGGTACCGTAAGCATTTTCACATCTCGGCAGGTAACAAAGATATTCTTCTTAAATAGCCATGCTGGTCATGACTGACATGCATATATACGGTATTTCTCATGTGCAGAGAGGCTTACGGCCATACCACCCTGAATACGCCCGATCTCGTCTGATCTCGGAAGCTAAGCAAGGTCAGGCCTGGTTAGTACTTGGACGGGTGACCGCCTGGGAATACCAGGTGCCGTAGTTTTTCACATCTCGGCAGGTAACAAAGATATTCTTCTTAAATAGCCATGCTGGTGATGACTGACATGCATATATACAGTATTTCTCATTTGTCTGCAGGCTTACGGCCATACCACCCTGAATACGCCCGATCTCGTCTGATCTCGGAAGCTAAGCAAGGTCAGGCCTGGTTAGTACTTGGACCGTGACCGCCTGGGAATACCAGGTGCCGTAAGCTTTTTCACATCTCTGCAGGTAACAAAGATATTCTTCTTAAATAGCCATGCTGGTGATAACTGACATGCATATATACAGTATTTCTCATGCGCAGAGAGGCTTACGGCCATACCACCCTGAATACGCCCGATCTCGCCTGATCTCGAAGCTAAGCAGGGTCAGGCTGGTTAGTACTTGGATGGGAGACTGCCTGGGAATACCAGGTGCCGTAAGTTTTTCACATCTCGGCAGGTAACAAAGATATTCTTCTTAAATAGCCATGCTGGTGATGACTGACATGCATATATACAGTATTTCATTTGTCTGCAGGCTTACGCCATACCACCCTGAATACGCCCGATCTCGCCTGATCTCGAAGCTAAGCAGGGTCAGGCCTGGTTAGTACTTTGACGGGTGACCCGGAATACCAGGTGCCGTAAGTTTATTCACATCTCTGCAGGTAACAAAGATATTCTTCTTAAATAGCCATGCTGGTGATAACTGACATGCATATATACAGTATTTCTCATGCGCAGAGAGGCTTACGGCCATACCACCCTGAATACGCCCGATCTCGTCTGATCTCGGAAGCTAAGCAGGGTCAGGCCTGGTTAGTACTTGGATGGGTGACCGCCTGGGAATACCAGGTGCCGTAAGCTTTTTCACATCTCGGCAGGTAACAAAGATATTCTTCTTAAATAGCCATGCTGGTGATGACATGCATATATATGGTATTTCTCATGTGCAGAAATGCTTACGGCCATACCACCCTGAATGCGCCTGATCTCGTCTGATCTCGGAAGCTAAGCAGGGTCAGGCCTGGTTAGTACTTGGACGGGTGACCGCCTGGGAATACCAGGTACCGTAAGCATTTTCACATCTTGGCAGATAACAAAGATATTCTTCTTAAATAGCCATGCTGGTCATGACTGACATGCATATATGCAGTATCATTTGTCTGGAGGCTTACGCCATACCACCCTGAATACGCCCGATCTCGCCTGATCTCGAAGCTAAGCAGGGTAAGGCCTGATTAGTACTGGACGGTGACCGCCTGGGAATACCAGGTGCCGTAAGTTTTTCACATCTCGCAGGTTACATAGATATTCTTCTTAAATAGCCATGCTGGTGATGACTGACATGCATATATACAGTATTTCATTTGTCTGCAGGCTTACGGCCATACCACCCTGAATACGCCCGATCTCGTCTGATCTCGGAAGCTAAGCAGGGTCAGGCCTGGTTAGTACTTGGACGGGTGACCGCCTGGGAATACCAGGTGCCGTAGTTTTTCACATCTCTGCAGGTAACAAAGATATTCTTCTTAAATAGCCATGCTGGTGATGACATGCATATATGGTATTTCATGTGCAGAAATGCTTTGGCCATACCACCCTGAATGCGCCCGATCTCGCCTGATCTCGAAGCTACAGGGTCAGGCCTGGTTAGTACTTGACGGGTGACCGCCTGGGAATACCAGGTGTCGTAAGCTTTTTCACATATCTGCAGGTAACAAAGATATTCTTCTTAAATAGCCATGCTGGTGATGACTGACATACATATATACAGTATTTCATTTGTCTGCAGGCTTACGCCATACCACCCTGAATACGCCCGATCTCGCCTGATCTCGAAGCTAAGCAGGGTCAGGCCTGGTTAGTACTTGACGGGTGACCGCCTGGGAATACCAGGTGCCGTAAGCTTTTTCACATCTCGGCAGGTAACAAAGATATTCTTCTTAAATAGCCATGCTGGTCATGACTGACATGCATATATACGGTATTTCATGTGCAGAGAGGCTTACGCCATACCACCCTGAATACGCCGGATCTCGCCTGATCTCGAAGCTAAGCAAGGTCAGGCCTGGTTAGTACTTGGACGGTGACCGCCTGGGAATACCATGTGCCGTAGCTTTTTCACATCTCGCAGGTAACAAAGATATTCTTCTTAAATAGCCATGCTGGTGATGACTGACATGCATATATACAGTATTTCATTTGTCTGCGGCTTACGCCATACCACCCTGAATACGCCCGATCTCGCCTGATCTCGAAGCTAAGCAGGGTCAGGCCTGGTTAGTACTTTGACGGGTGACCGCCTGGAAATACCAGGTGCCGTAAGCTTTTTCACATCTCTGCAGGTAACAAAGATATTCTTCTTAAATAGCCATGCTGGTGATAACTGACATGCATATATACAGTATTTCATGCGCAGAGAGGCTTACGCCATACCACCCTGAATACCCGAACTCGCCTGATCTCGAAGCTAAGCAGGGTCAGGCCTGGTTAGTACTTGATGGTGACCGCTGGGAATACCAGGTGCCGTAAGCTTTTTCACATCTCGGCAGGTAACAAAGATATTCTTCTTAAATAGCCATGCTGGTCATGACTGACATGCATATATATGGTATTTCTCATGTGCAGAAATGCTTACGCCATACCACCCTGAATGCCCGATCTCGCCTGATCTCGAAGCTAAGCGGGTCAGGCCTGGTTAGTACTTGACGGGTGACCGCCTGGGAATACCAGGTACCGTAAGCATTTTCACATCTTGGCAGATAACAAAGATATTCTTCTTAAATAGCCATGCTGGTCATGACTGACATGCATATATGCAGTATTTCTCATTTGTCTGAGGCTTACGCCATACCACCCTGAATACGCCCGATCTCGCCTGATCTCGAAGCTAAGCAGGGTCAGGCCTGGTTAGTACTTGGACGGTGACTGCCTGGGAATACCAGGTGCCGTAGCTTTTTCACATCTCTGCAGGTAACAAAGATATTCTTCTTAAATAGCCATGCTGGTGATGACTGACATGCATATATACAGTATTTCTCATTTGTCTGCAGGCTTACGCCATACCACCCTGAATACGCCCGATCTCGCCTGATCTCGAAGCTAAGCAAGGTCAGGCCTGGTTAGTACTTGGACGGGTGACCGCCTGGGAATACCAGGTGCCGTAAGCTTTTTCACATCTCGGCAGGTAACAAAGATATTCTTCTTAAATAGCCATGCTGGTCATGACTGACATGCATATATACGGTATTTCTCATGTGCAGAGATTACGCCATACCACCCTGAATGCGCCCGATCTCGCCTGATCTCGGAAGCTAGCAGGGTCAGGCCTGGTTAGTACTTGGATGGGTGACCGCCTAGGAATACCAGGTGCCGTGAGCTTTTTCACATCTCGGCAGGTAACAAAGATATTCTTCTTAAATAGCCATGCTGGTGATGACTGACATACATATATACAGTATTTCTCATTTGTCTGCAGGCTTACGCCATACCTCCTGAATACGCCCGATCTCGCCTGATCTCGAAGCTAAGCAGGGTCAGGCCTGGTTAGTACTTGACGGTGACCGCCTGGGAATACCAGGTGCCGTAAGCTTTTTCACATCTCGGCAGGTAACAAAGATATTCTTCTTAAATAGCCATGCTGGTGATGACTGACATGGATATATACAGTATTTCTTATTTGTTTGCAGGCTTACGCCATACCACCCTGAATACGCCCGATCTCGCCTGATCTCAGCAAGTGGGTCAGGCCTGGTTAGTACTTGACGGGTGACCGCCTGGGAATACCAGGTGCCGTAAGCTTTTTCACATCTCTGCAGGTAACAAAGATATTCTTCTTAAATAGCCATGCTGGTCATGACTGACATGCATATATACGGTATTTCTCATGTGCAGAGAGGCTTACGCCATACCACCTGAATGCGCCCGATCTCGCCTGATCTCGAAGCTAACAGGTCAGGCCTGGTTAGTACTTGGATGGGTGACCGCCAGGAATACCAGGTGCCGTGAGCTTTTTCACATCTCGGCAGGTAACAAAGATATTCTTCTTAAATAGCCATGCTGGTGATGACTGACATGCATATATACAGTATTTCTCATTTGTCTGCAGGCTTACGGCCATACCACCCTGAATACGCCCGATCTCGTCTGATCTCGGAAGCTAAGCAGGTCAGGCCTGGTTAGTACTTGGACGGGTGACCGCCTGGGAATACCAGGTGCCGTAGTTTTTCACATCTCGGCAGGTAACAAAGATATTCTTCTTAAATAGCCATGCTCATGACTGACATGCATATATACGGTATTTCTCATGTGCAGAGAGGCTTACGGCCATACCACCCTGAATGCGCCCGATCTCGTCTGATCTCGAAGCTAAGCAGGGTCAGGCCTGGTTAGTACTTGGATGGGTGACGCCTGGGAATACCAGGTGCCATAAGCTTTTTCACATCTCGGCAGGTAACAAAGATATTCTTCTTAAATAGCCATGCTGGTGATGACTGACATGCATATATACAGTATTTCTCATTTGTCTGCAGGCTTACGGCCATACCACCCTGAATACGCCCGATCTCGTCTGATCTCGGAAGCTAAGCAGGGTCAGGCCTGGTTAGTACTTGACGGGTGACCGCCTGGGAATACCAGGTGCCGTAAGCTTTTTCACATCTCGGCAGGTAACAAAGATATTCTTCTTAAATAGCCATGCTGGTGATGACATGCATATATATGGTATTTCTCATGTGCAGAAATGCTTACGGCCATACCACCCTGAATGCGCCCGATCTCGCCTGATCTCGAAGCTAAGCAGGTCAGGCCTGGTTAGTACTTGACGGGTGACCGCCTGGGAATACCAGGTGTCGTAAGCTTTTTCACATCTCTGCAGGTAACAAAGATATTCTTCTTAAATAGCCATGCTGGTGATGACTGACATACATATATACAGTATTTCTCATTTGTCTGCAGGCTTACGGCCATACCACCCTGAATACGCCCGATCTCGCCTGATCTCGAAGCTAAGCAGGGTCAGGCCTGGTTAGTACTTGAAGGGTGACCGCCTGGGAATGCCAGGTGTCGTAGTTTTTCACATCTCTGCAGGTAACAAAGATATTCTTCTTAAATAGCCATGCTGGTGATGACATGCATATATATGGTATTTCATGTGCAGAGAGGCTTACGGCCATACCCTGAATACGCCCGATCTCGCCTGATCTCGAAGCTACAAGGTCAGGCCTGGTTAGTACTTGGACGGGTGACCGCCTGGGAATACCAGGTGCCGTAAGCTTTTTCACATCTCGGCAGGTAACAAAGATATTCTTCTTAAATAGCCATGCTGGTGATGACTGACATGCATATATACAGTATTTCTCATTTGTCTGCAGGCTTACGCCATACCACCTGAATACGCCCGATCTCGCCTGATCTCGAAGCTAAGCAGGTCAGGCCTGGTTAGTACTTGACGGTGACCGCCTGGGAATACCAGGTGCCGTAGTTTTTTCACATCTCTGCAGGTAACAAAGATATTCTTCTTAAATAGCCATGCTTGTCATGACTGACATGCATATATATGGTATTTGCGCAGAAATGCTACGCCATACCACCCTGAATGCGCCGATCTCGCCTGATCTCGAAGCTAAGCGGGTCAGGCCTGGTTAGTACTTGACGGGTGACCGGGAATACCAGGTACCGTAAGCATTTTCACATCTTGGCAGATAACAAAGATATTCTTCTTAAATAGCCATGCTGGTCATGACTGACATGCATATATATGGTATTTCATGTGCAGAAATGCTTACGCCATACCACCTGAATGCGCCCGATCTCGCCTGATCTCGAAGCAAGCGGGTCAGGCCTGGTTAGTACTTGACGGGTGACCGCCTGGGAATACCAGGTACCGTAAGCATTTTCACATCTTGGCAGATAACAAAGATATTCTTCTTAAATAGCCATGCTGGTCATGACTGACATGCATATATGCAGTATTTCTCATTTGTCTGGAGGCTTACGGCCATACCACCCTGAATACGCCCGATCTCGCCTGATCTCGAAGCTAAGCAGGTCAGGCCTGGTTAGTACTTGGACGGGTGACCGCCTGGGAATACCAGGTGCCGTAGTTTTTCACATCTCTGCAGGTAACAAAGATATTCTTCTTAAATAGCCATGCTGGTGATGACTGACATGCATATATACAGTATTTCTCATTTGTCTGCAGGCTTACGGCCATACCACCCTGAATACCCCCTGATCTCGAAGCTAAGCAGGGTCAGGCCTGGTTAGTACTTGGACGGTGACCGCTGGGAATACCAGGTGTCTTACGCTTTTTCACATCTCGGCAGGTAACAAAGATATTCTTCTTAAATAGCCATGCTGGTCATGACTGACATGCATATATACGGTATTTCTCATGTGCAGAGAGGCTTACGGCCATACCACCCTGAATACGCCCGATCTCGCCTGATCTCGAAGCTAAGCAAGGTCAGGCCTGGTTAGTACTTGGACGGGTGACCGCCTGGGAATACCAGGTGCCATGCTTTTTCACATCTCGGCAGGTAACAAAGATATTCTTCTTAAATAGCCATGCTGGTGATGACTGACATGCATATATACAGTATTTCTCATTTGTCTGCAGGCTTACGCCATACCACCCTGAATACGCCCGATCTCGCCTGATCTCGAAGCTAAGCAGGGTCAGGCCTGGTTAGTACTTGGACGGGTGACCGCCTGGGAATACCAGGTACCGTAGCATTTTCACATCTTGGCAGATAACAAAGATATTCTTCTTAAATAGCCATGCTGGTGATGACTGACATGCATATATACAGTATTTCATTTGTCTGCAGGCTTACGCCATACCACCCTGAATACTCCCTGATCTCGGAAGGGCAGGGTCAGGCCTGGTTAGTACTTGACGGTGACCGCCTGGGAATACCAGGTGCCGTAAGCATTTTCACATCTCGGCAGGTAACAAAGATATTCTTTTTAAATAGCCATGCTTGTCATGATTGACATGCATATATACGGTATTTCATGTGCAGAGAGTTACGCCATACCACCTTGAATACGCCCGATCTCGCCTGATCTCGAAGCTAAGCAGGGTCAGGCCTGGTTAGTACTTGGATGGGTGACCGCCTGGGAATACCAGGTGCTGTAAGCTTTTTCACATCTCGGCAGGTAACAAAGATATTCTTCTTAAATAGCCATGCTGGTGATGACATGCATATATATGGTATTTCTCATGTGCAGAAATGCTTACGGCCATACCACCCTGAATGCGCCCGATCTCGCCTGATCTCGAAGCTAGCAGGGTCAGGCCTGGTTAGTACTTGGACGGGTGACCGCTAGGAATACCAGGTACCGTAAGCATTTTCACATCTTGGCAGAAACAAAGATATTCTTCTTAAATAGCCATGCTGGTCATGACTGACATGCATATATGCAGTATTTCTCATTTGTCTGGAGGCTTACGGCCATACCACCCTGAATACGCCTGATCTCGCCTGATCTCGAAGCTAAGCAGGGTCAGGCCTGGTTAGTACTGGACGGGTGACCGCCTGGGAATACCAGGTGCCGTAGTTTTTCACATCTCTGCAGGTAACAAAGATATTCTTCTTAAATAGCCATGCTGGTGATGACTGACATGCATATATACAGTATTTCTCATTTGTCTGCAGGCTTACGCCATACCACCCTGAATACCCGATCTCGCCTGATCTCGGAAGCTGCGCAAGGTCAGGCCTGGTTAGTACTTGGACGGGTGACCGCCTGGGAATACCAGGTGCCGTAGCTTTTTCACATCTCGGCAGGTAACAAAGATATTCTTCTTAAATAGCCATGCTGGTGATGACTGACATGCATATATACAGTATTTCTCATTTGTCGCAGGCTTACGCCATACCACCCTGAATACGCCCGATCTCGCCTGATCTCGAAGCTAGCAGGGTCAGGCCTGGTTAGTACTTGGACGGGTGACCGCCTGGGAATACCAGGTGCCGTAGTTTTTCACATCTCGCAGGTAACAAAGATATTCTTCTTAAATAGCCATGCTGGTCATGACTGACATGCATATATACGGTTTCATGTGCAGAGGCTTACGCCATACCACCCTGAATACGCCCGATCTCGCCTGATCTCGAAGCTAAGCAGGGTCAGGCCTGGTTAGTACTTGGATGGGTGACCGCCTGGGAATACCAGGTGCCATGAGCTTTTCACATCTCGGCAGGTAACAAAGATATTCTTCTTAAATAGCCATGCTGGTGATGACTGACATGCATATATACAGTATTTCTCATTTGTCTGCAGGCTTACGGCCATACCACCCTGAATACGCCCGATCTCGTCTGATCTCGAAGCTAAGCAGGGTCAGGCCTGGTTAGTACTTGGACGGTGACCGCCTGGGAATACCAGGTGCCGTAGTTTTTCACATCTCGGCAGGTAACAAAGATATTCTTCTTAAATAGCCATGCTGGTGATGACATGCATATATATGGTATTTCTCATGTGCAGAAATGCTTACGGCCATACCACCCTGAATGCGCCCGATCTCGCCTGATCTCGAAGCTACAGGGTCAGGCCTGGTTAGTACTTGGACGGGTGACCGCCTGGGAATACCAGGTGCCGTAAGCTTTTTCACATCTCTGCAGGTAACAAAGATATTCTTCTTAAATAGCCATGCTGGTGATGACTGACATGCATATATACAGTATTTCTCATTTGTCTGCAGGCTTACGGCCATACCACCCTGAATACGCCCGATCTCGCCTGATCTCGAAGCTAAGCAGGGTCAGGCCTGGTTAGTACTTGAAGGGTGACCGCCTGGGAATACCAGGTGTCGTGCTTTTTCACATCTCTGCAGGTAACAAAGATATTCTTCTTAAATAGCCATGCTGGTGATGATGACATGCATATATATGGTTCTCATGTGCAGAGAGGCTTACGCCATACCACCCTGAATACGCCCGATCTCGCCTGATCTCGAAGCTAAGCAAGGTCAGGCCTGGTTAGTACTTGGACCGGTGACCGCCTGGGAATACCAGGTGCCGTAAGCTTTTTCACATCTCGGCAGGTAACAAAGATATTCTTCTTAAATAGCCATGCTGGTGATGACTGACATGCATATATACAGTATTTCATTTGTTCGCAGGCTTACGCCATACCACCCTGAATACGCCCGATCTCGCCTGATCTCGAAGCTAAGCAGGGTCAGGCCTGGTTAGTACTTGACGGGTGACCGCCTGGGAATACCAGGTGCCGTAAGCTTTTCACATCTCTGCAGGTAACAAAGATATTCTTCTTAAATAGCCATGCTTGTCATGACTGACATGCATATATATGGTATTTTCATGTGCAGAATGCTTACGCCATACCACCTGAATGCGCCCGATCTCGCCTGATCTCGAAGCTGCAGGGTCAGGCCTGGTTAGTACTTGACGGGTGACCGCCTGGGAATACCAGGTGCCGTAAGCATTTTCACATCTTGGCAGGTAACAAAGATATTCTTCTTAAATAGCCATGCTGGTCATGACTGACATGCATATATATGGTATTTCATGTGCAGAAAGCTTACGCCATACCACCTTGAATGCGCCCGATCTCGCCTGATCTCGAAGCTAAGCGGTCAGGCCTGGTTAGTACTTGGACGGGTGACCGCCTGGGAATACCAGGTACCGTAAGCATTTTCACATCTTGGCAGATAACAAAGATATTCTTCTTAAATAGCCATGCTGGTCATGACTGACATGCATATATGCAGTATTTCTCATTTGTCTGGAGGCTTACGGCCATACCACCCTGAATACGCCCGATCTCGTCTGATCTCGGAAGCTAAGCAGGGTCAGGCCTGGTTAGTACTTGGACGGTGACCGCCTGGGAATACCAGGTGCCGTAAGCTTTTTCACATCTCTGCAGGTAACAAAGATATTCTTCTTAAATAGCCATGCTGGTGATGACTGACATGCATATATACAGTATTTCATTTGTCTGCAGGCTTACGCCATACCACCCTGAATACCTGATCTCGAAGCTAAGCAGGGTCAGGCCTGGTTAGTACTTGGACGGTGACCGCCTGGGAATACCAGGTGCCGCTTTTTCACATCTCGGCAGGTAACAAAGATATTCTTCTTAAATAGCCATGCTGGTCATGACTGACATGCATATATACGGTATTTCTCATGTGCAGAGAGGCTTACGGCCATACCACCCTGAATACCCCGATCTCGCCTGATCTCGAAGCTAAGCGTCAGGCCTGGTTAGTACTTGGACGGGTGACCGCCTGGGAATACCAGGTGCCGTAAGCTTTTTCACATCTCGGCAGGTAACAAAGATATTCTTCTTAAATAGCCATGCTGGTGATGACTGACATGCATATATACAGTATTTCTCATTTGTCTGCAGGCTTACGCCATACCACCCTGAATACCCGATCTCGCCTGATCTCGAAGCTAAGCAGGGTCAGGCCTGGTTAGTACTTGGACGGGTGACCGCCTGGGAATACCAGGTACCGTAAGCATTTTCACATCTTGGCAGATAACAAAGATATTCTTCTTAAATAGCCATGCTGGTGATGACTGACATGCGATATACAGTATTTCTCATTTGTCTGCAGGCTTACGCCATACCACCCTGAATACCCCTGATCTCGAAGCTAAGCAGGGTCAGGCCTGGTTAGTACTTGGACGGTGACCGCCTGGGAATACCAGGTGCCGTAAGCATTTTTCACATCTCGCAGGTAACAAAGATATTCTTCTTAAATAGCCATGCTGGTCATGACTGACATGCATATATATGTATTTCATGTGCAGAGAGTTCCACGCCATACCACCCTGAATACCCGATCCGCCTGATCTCGGAAGCTAAGCAGGGTCAGGCCTGGTTAGTACTTGGATGGGTGACCGCCTGGGAATACCAGGTGCCGTGTTTTTCACATCTGGCAGGTAACAAAGATATTCTTCTTAAATAGCCATGCTGGTGATGACATGCATATATATGGTATTTTCATGTGCAGAAATGCTTACGCCATACCACTCCTGAATGCGCCCGATCTCGCCTGATCTCGGAAGCTAAGCAGGGTCAGGCCTGGTTAGTACTTGGACGGTGACCGCCTAGGAATACCAGGTACCGTAAGCATTTTCACATCTTGGCAGAAAACAAAGATATTCTTCTTAAATAGCCATGCTGGTCATGACTGACATGCATATATGTATTTCTCATTTGTCTGGAGGCTTACGCCATACCACCCTGAATACGCCTGATCTCGCTCTGATCTCGGCTTTAAGCAGGGTCAGGCCTGGTTAGTACTTGGACGGGTGACCGCCTGGGAATACCAGGTGCCGTAAGTTTTTCACATCTCTGCAGGTAACAAAGATATTCTTCTTAAATACCCATGCCTGATGATCTGACATGCATATATACAGTATTTCATTTGTCTGCAGGCTTACGGCCATACCACCCTGAATACCCATCTGCCTGATCTCGGAAGCAAGCAGGTCAGGCCTGGTTAGTACTTGACGGGTGACCGCCTGGGAATACCAGGTGCCGTGTTTTTCACATCTCGGCAGGTAACAAAGATATTCTTCTTAAATAGCCATGCTGGTCATGACTGACATGCATATATACGGTATTTCATGTGCAGAGGCTTACGCCATACCACCTGAATACCCGATCTCGCCTGATCTCGAAGCTAGCAAGGTCAGGCCTGGTTACTACTTGACGGGTGACCGCCAATTAGGTGCCGTAAGCTTTTTCACATCTCGGCAGGTAACAAAGATATTCTTCTTAAATAGCCATGCTGGTGATGACTGACATGCATATATACGGTATTTTCATTTGTCTGCAGGTTACGCCATACACCTGAATACGCCCGATCTCGCCTGATCTCGAAGCTAAGGAAGGTCAGGCTGGTTAGTACTTGACGGTGACCGCCTGGGAATACCAGGTGCCGTAAGCTTTTTCACATCTCGGCAGGTAACAAAGATATTCTTCTTAAATAGCCATGCTGGTGATGACTGACATGCATATATACAGTATTTCTCATTTGTCTGCAGGCTTACGGCCATACCACCCTGAATACTCATCTGCCTGATCTCGGAAGCTAAGCAGGGTCAGGCCTGGTTAGTACTTGGATGGGTGACCGCCTAGGAATACCAGGTGCCGTGAGTTTTTTCACATCTCTGCAGGTAACAAAGATAGTCTTCTTAAATAGCCATGCTGGTGATGACATGAATATATACGGAATTTCTCATGTGCAGAGAGGCTTACGGCATACCACCCTGAATGCGCCTGATCTCGTCTGATCTCGGAAGCTAAGCAGGGTCAGGCCTGGTTAGTACTTGGATGGGTGACCGCCTAGGAATACCAGGTGCCGTGAGTTTTTTCACATCTCTGCAGGTAACAAAGATAGTCTTCTTAAATAGCCATGCTGGTGATGACATGAATATATATGGTATTTCTCATGTGCAGAAATGCTTACGGCCATACCACCCTGAATGCGCCCGATCTCGTCTGATCTCGGAAGCTAAGCAGGGTCAGGCCTGGTTAGTACTTGGACGGGTGATCGCCTGGGAATACCAGGTACCGTAAGCATTTTCACATCTTGGCAGATAACAAAGATATTCTTGTTAAATAGCCATGCTGGTCATGACTGACATGCATATATGCAGTTTTTCTCATTTGTCTGGAGGCTTACGGCCATACCACCCTGAATACGCCCGATCTCGTCTGATCTCGGAAGCTAAGCAGGGTCAGGCCTGGTTAGTACTTGTATGGGTGACCGCCTGGGAATACCAGGTGCCGTAAGCTTTTTCACATCTCGGCAGGTAACAAAGATATTCTTAAATAGCCATGCTGGATGATGACATATATATGGTATTTCATGTGCAGAAATGCTTACGGCCATACCACTCTGAATGCGCCTACCGATTCGCCTGATCTCGAAGCTAACAGGGTCAGGCCTGGTTAGTACTTGGACGGGTGACCGCCTGGGAATACCAGGTACCGTAAGCATTTTCACATCTCTCGCAGATAACAAAGATATTCTTCTTAAATAGCCATGCTGGTCATGACTGACATGCATATATACGGTATTCTCATGTGCAGAGGCTTACGCCATACCACCCTGAATACGCCCATCTCGCCTGATCTCGAAGCTGCAGGGTCAGGCCTGGTTAGTACTTGGACGGTGACCGCCTGGGAATACCAGTGCCGTAAGCTTTTTCACATCTCGGCAGGTAACAAAGATATTCTTCTTAAATAGCCATGCTGGTGATGACTGACATGCATATATACGGTATTCTCATTTGTTCAGGTTTACGCCATACCACCTCTGAATACGCCCGACCGCCTGATCTCGGAAGCTAAGGAAGGTCAGGCCTGTTAGTACTTTCTTGACGGTGACCGCTTCGGGAATACCAGGTGCCGTAGCTTTTTCACATCTCGCAGGTAACAAAGATATTCTTCTTAAATAGCCATGCTGGTGATGACTGGATAATGTTGCTACAGTATTTCAGTTGTCTGGCAGGTTTTACGCCCATACCACCTGAATACGCCATCTCGTCCTGATCTCAGAAGCTGGCAGGGTCAGGCCTGGTTAGTACTTGGATGGGTGACCGCCTGGGAATACCAGGTGCCGTAAGCTTTTCACATCTCGGCAGGTAACAAAGATATTCTTCTTAAATAGCCATGCTGGTCATGACTGACATGCATATATACGGAATTTCTCATGTGCAGAGAGGCTTGACGCCATACCACCCTGAATAACGATCTCGCCTGATCTCGGAAGCTGCAAGGGTCAGGCCTGCTACTTGGATGGGTGAACGCCTGGGAATACCAGGTGCCGTAGTTTTTCACATCTCGGCAGGTAACAAAGATATTCTTCTTAAATAGCCATGCTAGTGATGACTGACATGCATATATACAGTATTTCATTCGCCTGCAGGCTTACGCCATACCACCTGAATGCCCGCTCCCCGATCTCGAAGCTACAGGGTCAGGCCTGGTTAGTACTTGGATGGGTGACCGCCAAATACCAGGTGCCGTAAGCTTTTCACATCTCGGCAGGTAACAAAGATATTCTTCTTAAATAGCCATGCTGGTCATGACTGACATGCATATATACCGAATTTCATGTGTAGAGGTTATTTGCACATAACCTTGAATACGCCCGATCTCGTCTGATCCCGAAGCTGCAGTGGTCAGGCCTGGCAGTACTTCTGGATGGGTGACCGCCTGGGAATACCAGGTGCCAAGCTTTCACATCTCGCAGGTAACAAAGATATTCTTCTTAAATAGCCATGCTGGTGATGACTGACATGCATATATACGTATTTCTTTATCGCTCCAGGTATTACGCCAAGGACACCTCGAATACGCCCGGGTCTCAGCCTCCGATCTCTGCGAAGCATACATAAGGCTACTGGGCCTGGTTAGTACTTGGACGGGTGACCGCCTGGGAATACCAGGTGCCGTGCTTTTTCATCTCGCAGGTAACAAAGATATTCTTCTTAAATAGCCATGCTGGTGATGACTGACATGCATATATACAGTATTTTCAGTTACTCTGCAGGCTTACGTCCATACCACCCTGAATACGCCTGATCTCGCCTGATCTCGGAAGCTAACAGGGTCAGGCCTGGTTAGTACTTGGATGGGTGACCGCCTGGGAATACCAGGTGCCGTAGCTTTTTCACATCTCGCAGGTAACAAAGATATTCTTCTTAAATAGCCATGCTAATGCGACTGACATGTATAGCATACGAATTTCTCATGTGCAGAGAGGCTGACGCCATACCACTTGAATACGCCCGATCTCGCCTGATCTCGAAGCAAGCAGGGTCAGGCCTGGTTAGTACTTGATGGGTGACCGCCTGGGAATACCAGGTGCCGTAAGTTTTTCACATCTCGCAGGTAACAAAGATATTCTTCTTTAAATAGCCATGCTAGTGATGAATTGACATGCATATATACAGTATTTCTCATTCGCTTCAGCAGGCTTACGCCATCACCTTGAATACCGATCTCGCCTGATTCTCGAAGTTGCCATGGGTCAGGCCTGGTTAGTACTTGACGGGTGACCGCCTGGGGAATACCAGGTGTCGTGAATCCAGGTGCTGCTTGTCCAGTGGTTTGTGTAACCTTAACCTTAGCAATACGTAACTGAACGAAGTATAC
>JAAROE010000922.1:0-65964 GCA_036365135.1 Miichthys miiuy | reverse complement strand
GCGCGCGCAGCAGTCGGTAGAGAACACCAAGTGTATTTGTGCTGGTCTGTGGTGGAGTGTGTTCATGCTACATTCATGATCTATCTTTACAGACAGATAAAATGAAGCAGAATGCCTGTCCAAGGGCAGCCGGGCAGAAGATTTTTGTTAAATTTCTTGCACTCGGCTATCACGCACTGGACATGGGAATTTCTTTTCAATGTCCCTCTCCTGAAGTAGTAAGTGCTAAACTTTAAAAGAAGAGATAGGGTTAGGGTTAGGCCTTCTGTCTAGAAGATGAGCACGCAGCAGCAGTCCACTGCGCAGCGCAGCAGCAGCCACAGCAGGCACCAGGCATGGTCCCAGCCGCGGGCGCAGCCGCAACAGCAGTCCGGTAAGAAAGAACACAGTGTATTTGTGCTGGTCTGTGGTGGAGTGTGTTCATGCTACATTCATGATCTATCTTTACAGACAGATAAAATGAAGCAGAATGCCCTGTCCAAGGCCAGCCAGGCCAAGAGTTTTG
This sequence comes from Miichthys miiuy, assembly GCA_036365135.1. Lineage (NCBI taxonomy): Eukaryota > Metazoa > Chordata > Actinopteri > Sciaenidae > Miichthys > Miichthys miiuy. The sequence continues at coordinate 65,459 of JAAROE010000922.1, read as the reverse complement.
TTAAATTTCTTGCACTCGGCTATTCATCACGCACTGGACATGGGAATTTTTTTCAATGTCCCTCTCCTGAAGTAGTAAGTGCTAAACTTTAAAAAGATGGGTTAGGGTTAGGCCTTCTGTCTAGAAGATGAGCCGCAGCAGCAGTCCTGCGCGGCGCAGCAGCAGCCGCAGCAGCGCGATGAACGCAGGCGCCGATCGCGAGCTGCAAGCGCGCGAGCGAAGGCGCAGCAGCAGTCCGATAGAAAGAACACAGTGTATTTGTGCTGGTCTGTGGTGGAGTGTGTTCATGCTACATTCATGATCTATCTTTACAGACAGATAAAATGAAGCAGAATGCCCTGTCCAAGGCCAGCCAGGCCAAGATTTTTGTTAAATTTCTTGCTACTGGATTCATATCACGCACTGGACATGGGAATTTCTTTTCAATGTCCCTCTCCTGAAGTAGTAAGTGCTAAACTTTAAAAGAGAGATAGGGTTAGGGTTAGGCCTTCTGTCTAGAAAGATGAGCGCAGCAGCAGTCCTACGCAGCGCAACAGCAGCCGCAGCAGGCGCGATGCATGAAGGGCTGAGCGCCGGTCGCGAGCGCCAGTGCCGACGCGAATCTGTTGCCAGCCGCAACAGCAGCCGCGGCAGACGCGGTATGAACCTGACGCCAAATGCTTGAACACCTGATGCTCAGACGCAGTCTCGCGAGCGCGAAAGCAGTATGACGAAGAAGACGCAACCGAAGCAGTCCAGTGAAAGAACACAGTGTATTTGTGCTGGTCTGTGGTGGAGTGTGTTCATGCTACATTCATGATCTATCTTTACAGACAGATAAAATGAAGCAGAATGCCCTGTCCAAGCAGCGGGCAGAGAGTTTTGTTAAATTTCTTGCACTCGGCTATCACGCACTGGACATGGGAATTTCTTTTCAATGTCCCTCTCCTGAAGTAGTAAGTGCTAAACTTTAAAGAAGAGATAGGGTTAGGGTTAGGCCTTCTGTCTAGAAGATGAGCGCAGCAGCAGTCCCTACGCGGCGCAGCATGAGCGCGAGCGCAGATCGCAGCGCAGCCGCAGGCGCGGTCAGAACGCAGCGCGATCCCAGCCGCGGGCGCGCGCAGCAACAGTCCGGTAGAAAGAACACAGTGTATTTGTGCTGGTCTGTGGTGGAGTGTGTTCATGCTACATTCATGATCTATCTTTACAGACAGATAAAATGAAGCAGAATGCCCTGTCCAAGGGCAGCCGGGCAGAGAGTTTTGTTAAATTTCTTGCACTCGGCTATCACGCACTGGACATGGGAATTTCTTTTCAATGTCCCTCTCCTGAAGTAGTAAGTGCTAACTTTAAAAAGAAGGGTTAGGTTAGGCCTTCTGTCTAGAAGATGAGCGCAGCAGCAGTCCTGCGCAGCCGCAGCAGCCACAGCGAAGCACATGAGCGCAGATGCGCGAAGCGCAGAAGAGCGCAGCGCCAGCGCAACAGCAGTCCGGTAGAAAGAACACAGTGTATTTGTGCTGGTCTGTGGTGGAGTGTGTTCATGCTACATTCATGATCTATCTTTACAGACAGATAAAATGAAGCAGAATGCCCTGTCCAAGGGCAGCCGGGCAGAAGTTTTGTTAAATTTCTTGCACTCGGCTATCACGCACTGGACATGGGAATTTCTTTTCAATGTCCCTCTCCTGAAGTAGTAAGTGCTAAACTTTAAAAGATAGGGTTAGGGTTAGGCCTTCTGTCTAGAAGATGAGCCGCAGCAGCAGTCCTGCGCCAGCCGCAACAGCAGCGCAGAAGCGCGGTCGCGAACTGAAGCGCCCAGTCGCAGCGCGGTCGCAGATGCAGGCGCGGAGGCAGCCGCGGCCGCGGCACTTGGCCGCCTTCGCAGCAGTAGTCGGTAGAAAGAACACAGTGTATTTGTGCTGGTCTGTGGTGGAGTGTTCATGCTACATTCATGATCTATCTTTACAGACAGATAAAATGAAGCAGAATGCCCTTTTAAGGGCAGCCAGGCAGAAGATTTTTGTTAAATTTCATTGCCTTCCGGCTATTCTTTCATCAAGAAGTGGGTTAGGGTTAGGCCTTCTGTCTAGAAGATGAGCGCAGCAGCAGTCCCTGCCGCGGCGCAGGCAGCCACAGCAGAAGCATGCAGACGCGGTACAGACGCAGCCAGCAACAGCAGTCCGTAGAGAAAGAACACAGTGTATTTGTGCTGGTCTGTGGTGGAGTGTGTTCATGCTACATTCATGATCTATCTTTACAGACAGATAAAATGAAGCAGAATGCCCTGTCCAAGGGCAGCCGGGCAGAGATTTTGTTAAATTTCTTGCACTCGGCTATCACGCACTGGACATGGGAATTTCTTTTCAATGTCCCTCTCCTGAAGTAGTAAGTGCTAAACTTTAAAAGAAGAGATGAGGTTAGGCCTTCTGTCTAGAAGATGAGCCGCAGCAGCAGTCCCTGCCGCAGCATGAGCCAGAACGCAGATCGCAGGTCGCAGCCGCAGACGCAGTCGCCAGAGCAGTCGCGGCCGCAGTCACAGCACAGAGCGCAGCCGCAGCAGCAGTCGGTGAAAGAACACAGTGTATTTGTGCTGGTCTGTGGTGGAGTGTGTTCATGCTACATTCATGATCTATCTTTACAGACAGATAAAATGAAGCAGAATGCCCTGTCCAAGGGCAGCGGGCAGAAGATTTTGTTAAATTTCTTTTCGGCTATCACGCACTGGACATGGGAATTTCTTTCAATGTCCCTCTCCTGAAGTAGTAAGTGCTAAACTTTAAAAGGAGAGATAGGGTTAGGGTTAGGCCTTCTGTCTAGAAGATGAGCCGCAGCAGTCCTGCCGCGGCCGCAACCGCAGACGCGAGCGAGCGCAGATCGCAGTCGCAGAGCGCAGGCGCGATCGCGGCAGAACCGCAGTCCCAGCCGCGAAGCGCGGCAACAGCAGTCGGTAAGAAAAGAACACAGTGTATTTGTGCTGGTCTGTGGTGGAGTGTGTTCATGCTACATTCATGATCTATCTTTACAGACAGATAAAATGAAGCAGAATGCGTGTCAAGGCCAGCCAGGCCAAGATTTTTGTTAAATTTCTTGCGCTCGGCTATTCATCCATCACGCACTGGCCATGGGAATTTTTTCAATGTCCCTCTCCTGAAGTAAATGCTGAACTTTAAAAGATGGGTTAGGGTTTAGGCCTTCTGTCTAGAAGATGAGCGCAGCAGCAGTCCCTGCGCAGCCGCAACAGCAGCCGCAGCAGGCAGATGCGCGAACACGAACAGTCGCAGACGCAGACGAGCAGACGCAGGCGCCCAACAGCAGTCGGTAGAAAGAACACAGTGTATTTCTGCTGGTCTGTGGTGGAGTGTGTTCATGCTACATTCATGATCTATCTTTACAGACAGATAAAATGAAGCAGAATGCGTGTCAAGGCCAGCCAGGCCAAGATTTTGTTAAATTTCTTGCGCTCGGCTATTCATTCATCACGCACTGGACATGGGAATTTCTTTTCAATGTCCCTCTCCTGAAGTAGTAAGTGCTAAACTTTAAAAGAAGAGATAGGGTTAGGGTTAGCCTTCTGTCTAGAAGATGAGCGCGGCAGCAGTCCCTGCCGCGCGCAACAGCAGCAGCCACGCAGACACAGCGGTCGCAAACGCAGACGCAGTCGCGGCACGACCTGATCGCAGACACACGCCGCGCAGCAGCAAGCAGCGCACCACAGCAAGCAACAGTAGTCGGTAAGAAAGAACACAGTGTATTTGTGCTGGTCTGTGGTGGAGTGTGTTCATGCTACATTCATGATCTATCTTTACAGACAGATAAAATGAAGCAGAATGCCCTGTCCAAGGGCAGCCGGGCAGAAGTTTTGTTAAATTTCTTGCACTCGGCTATCACGCACTGGACATGGGAATTTCTTTTCAATGTCCCTCTCCTGAAGTAGTAAGTGCTAAACTTTAAAAGAAGAGATAGGGTTAGGTTAGGCCTTCTGTCTAGAAGATGAGCCGCAGCAGCAGTCCCTGCGCGGCGCAACGCGGTCGCAGCGCAGCGCAACGCAGCCGCGAGCATGATGCGCAGGCGCAACGCAGTCACAGCGCGAGCGCAGCGCAACAGCAGTCGGTAGAAAGAACACAGTGTATTTGTGCTGGTCTGTGGTGGAGTGTGTTCATGCTACATTCATGATCTATCTTTACAGACAGATAAAATGAAGCAGAATGCCCTGTCCAAGCAGCCAGGCAGGAGTTTTGTTAAATTTCTTGCACTCGGCTATCACGCGCACTGGACATGGGAATTTCTTTTCAATGTCCCTCTCCTGATAGTAAGTGCTAAACTTTAAAAGAGAAGAGTTAGGGTTAGGCCTTCTGTCTAGAAGATGAGCCGCAGCAGCAGTCCCTGCCGCAGCCGCAACAGCAGCACAGCAGAAGCCGCGCGAGGCGCGGTGCATGAGCGCAGAGGCGGCGCGGCAGCGCAACAGCAGTCCGGTAGAAAAGAACACAGTGTATTTGTGCTGGTCTGTGGTGGAGTGTGTTCATGCTACATTCATGATCTATCTTTACAGACAGATAAAATGAAGCAGAATGCCCTGTCCAAGGGCAGCCGGGCAGAGAGTTTTGTTAAATTTCTTGCACTTGGCTATCACGCACTGGACATAGGAATTTCTTTTCAATGTCCCTCTCCTGAAGTAGTAAGTGCTAAACTTTAAAAGAAGAGATAGGGTTAGGGTTAGGCCTTCTGTCTAGAAGATGAGCCGCGGCAGCCGCAACCGCCAGCGCCCAGCGCATGTCGCCACCAGTCGCAGTCGCCAGTAGCAACCGCAGACGCAGTCGCGAACGCGGTCGCAGCCGCAGTCACAGCCGCGAGCAGGCCGCAACAGCAGTCCGGTAGAAAGAACACAGTGTATTTGTGCTGGTCTGTGGTGGAGTGTGTTCATGCTACATTCATGATCTATCTTTACAGACAGATAAAATGAAGCAGAATGCCTGTCCAAGGCCAGCCGGCCAAGAGTTTTGTTAAATTTCTTGCACTCGGCTATCACGCACTGGACATGGGAATTTCTTTTCAATGTCCCTCTCCTGAAGTAGTAAGTGCTAAACTTTAAAAGGAGAGATAGGGTTAGGGTTAGGCCTTCTGTCTAGAAGATGAGCCGCAGCAGCAGTCCCTGCCGCCAGCATGCAGCAGCGCGATCGCGAATGATCGCGAGCGCAGCCGCAGACGCGGTATGACGCAGTAAGCCGCAGACAAACGCGCAGCAGCAGTCGGTAGAAAGAACACAGTGTATTTGTGCTGGTCTGTGGTGGGTGTTTCATGCTACATTCATGATCTATCTTTACAGACAGATAAAATGAAGCAGAATGCCCTGTCCAAGGGCAGCCGGCCAAAGTTTTGTTAAATTTCTTGCACTCGGCTATCACGCACTGGACATGGGAATTCTTTTCAATGTCCCTCTCCTGAAGTAGTAAGTGCTAAACTTTAAAAGAAGAGATAGGGTTAGGGTTAGGCCTTCTGTCTAGAAGATGAGCCGCAGCAGCAGTCCCTGCGCCAGCATAACCGCAGCCAAGCGAAGCGCAGACGCAGTCGCAGAAGCGCAGGCAGCAAAGCAACAGTCGGTAAGAAAGAACACAGTGTATTTGTGCTGGTCTGTGGTGGAGTGTGTTCATGCTACATTCATGATCTATCTTTACAGACAGATAAAATGAAGCAGAATGCCGTGTCCAAGGCCAGCCAGGCCAAGATTTTGTTAAATTTCTTGCTTCGGCTATTCTTGTGTCCAAGTAGTAGTGCTGAACTTTAAAAGATGGGTTAGGGTTAGGCCTTCTGTCTAGAAGATGAGCCGCGCAGCAGTCCCTGCGCGGCAACAGCAGCGCAGCAACAGCGCGGCAGGCGCGATGCGCGAACGGGCGGTCGCAGCCGCGGCAGACGCAGCCGCAGCCGCAGCAGTAGTCGGTAAGAAAGAACACAGTGTATTTGTGCTGGTCTGTGGTGGAGTGTGTTCATGCTACATTCATGATCTATCTTTACAGACAGATAAAATGAAGCAGAATGCCGTACCAAGGCCAGCCAGGCCAAGATTTTGTTAAATTTCTTGCGCTCGGCTATTCATTCATCACGCACTGGACATGAATTTCTTTTCAATGTCCCTCTCCTGAAGTAGTAAGTGCTAAACTTTAAAGAAGAGATAGGGTTAGGGTTAGGCCTTCTGTCTAGAAGATGAGCCGCAGCAGTCACACGCAGCCAACCGCGACGCAGGCGCAGTGCGCAGGCGCAGTCGCAGCGCAGAAGCGCCGCAGAGCATGAAGCAGAGCCGAGCCCAGCGCAGCCGCAGTCACAAGCAACAGCAGTCGGTAGAAAGAACACAGTGTATTTGTGCTGGTCTGTGGTGGAGTGTGTTCATGCTACATTCATGATCTATCTTTACAGACAGATAAAATGAAGCAGAATGCCGTGTCCAAGGCCAGCCAGGCCAAGATTTTGTTAAATTTCTTGCGCTCGGCTATTCATCCATCTGCGCACTGGACATGGGAATTTTTTCAATGTCCCTCTCCTGAAGTAGTAAGTGCTAAACTTTAAAAGATGGGTTAGGGTTAGGCCTTCTGTCTAGAAGATGAGCCGGCAGCAGTCCCTGCGCGGCATGCAGCAGCCGCAGCAGGGCATGATCGCAACCGAGCGCGGTCGCAGCCACGCGTCGCAGATGCAGGCGCAGGCGCAGCGCAGCCGCAACAGCAGTCCGGTAGAAAAAGACACAGTGTATTTGTGCTGGTCTGTGGTGGAGTGTGTTCATGCTACATTCATGATCTATCTTTACAGACAGATAAAATGAAGCAGAATGCCGTGCCCAAGGCCAGCCAGGCCAAGATTTTTGTTAAATTTCTTGCTTTCGGCTATTCATTCATCACGCACTGGACATGGGAATTTCTTTTCAATGTCCCTCTCCTGAAGTAGTAAGTGCTAAACTTTAAAGAGAAGATGAGGGTTAGGGTTAGGCCTTCTGTCTAGAAGATGAGCGCAGCAGCAGTCCTGCGCGCCGCCAACGGCAGCGCAGCAGCAGCGAGCGCACACAGCGCTGATCGCAGCAGACGCAGTCGGCGCAGCGCAGCAGGCGCGATGCAGCAGCGCGCGCAGCGCAGAGCGCGCAGCCGCAGCATGCGAGCGCAACAGTAAGTAGAAAGAACACAGTGTATTTGTGCTGGTCTGTGGTGGAGTGTGTTCATGCTACATTCATGATCTATCTTTACAGACAGATAAAATGAAGCAGAATGCCCTGTCCAAGGGCAGCCGGGCAGAGAGTTTTGTTAAATTTCTTGCACTCGGCTATCACGCACTGGACATGGGAATTTCTTTTCAATGTCCCTCTCCTGAAGTAGTAAGTGCTAAACTTTAAAGAAGAGATAGGGTTAGGGTTAGGCCTTCTGTCTAGAAGATGAGCGCAGCAGCAGTCCTGCGCGGCGCAACGCAGTCGCGAAGAGCGCAGTCGCAACGCGGCGCGAGCATGATCGCAGGCGCAACGCAGTCACAGCGCGAGCGCAGCAGCAACAGTCGGTAGAAAGAACACAGTGTATTTGTGCTGGTCTGTGGTGGAGTGTGTTCATGCTACATTCATGATCTATCTTTACAGACAGATAAAATGAAGCAGAATGCCCTGTCCAAGGGCAGCGGGCAGAGAGTTTTGTTAAATTTCTTGCACTCGGCTATCACGCACTGGACATGGGAATTTCTTTTCAATGTCCCTCTCCTGAAGTAGTAAGTGCTAAACTTTAAAGAAGAGATTAGGGTTAGGCCTTCTGTCTAGAAGATGAGCCGCAGCAGCAGTCCCTGCGCGGCGCAACAGCAGCCACAGCGAAGCCCAGACGCGGTATGAGCGCGAAGGCAGCGCAGCCACGGCAACAGCAGTCCGGTAGAAAGAACACAGTGTATTTGTGCTGGTCTGTGGTGGAGTGTGTTCATGCTACATTCATGATCTATCTTTACAGACAGATAAAATGAAGCAGAATGCCCTGTCCAAGGGCAGCGGGCAGAAAGTTTTGTTAAATTTCTTGCACTCGGCTATCACGCACTGGACATGGGAATTTCTTTTCAATGTCCCTCTCCTGAAGTAGTAAGTGCTAAACTTTAAAAGAAGAGATAGGGTTAGGTTAGGCCTTCTGTCTAGAAGATGAGCGCAGCAGCAGCCCAACCGCCTTCGCAACGCAGTCGCAGCGCAGTCGCATCGCAGTAACAGCCGCCAGACACGGTCGCAGGCATGGTCGCAGCGCAGTCACAGCGCAGGCGCAGCACAGCAGCAGTCGGTGAAAAGAACACAGTGTATTTGTGCTGGTCTGTGGTGGAGTGTGTTCATGCTACATTCATGATCTATCTTTACAGACAGATAAAATGAAGCAGAATGCCCTGTCCAAGGGCAGCGGGCAGAAGAGTTTTGTTAAATTTCTTGCACTCGGCTATCACGCACTGGACATGGGAATTTCTTTTCAATGTCCCTCTCCTGAAGTAGTAAGTGCTAAACTTTAAAAGGAGAGATAGGGTTAGGGTTAGGCCTTCTGTCTAGAAGATGAGCCGCAGCAGCAGTCCCTGCCGCGGCCGCAACCATGAGCGCAGTCGCGATCGCAGTCGCGATCGCGGCCGAACGCAGTCGCAGGCGCAGTCGCAGCCAGATCCCAGGCGCGGCCGCAACAGCAGTCGGTAAGAAAGAACACAGTGTATTTGTGCTGGTCTGTGGTGGAGTGTGTTCATGCTACATTCATGATCTATCTTTACAGACAGATAAAATGAAGCAGAATGCCCTGTCCAAGGGCAGCCGGGCAGAGAGTTTTGTTAAATTTCTTGCACTCGGCTATCACGCACTGGACATGGGAATTTCTTTTCAATGTCCCTCTCCTGAAGTAGTAAGTGCTAAACTTTAAAAGAAGAGATAGGGTTAGGGTTAGGCCTTCTGTCTAGAAGATGAGCCGCAGCAGCAGTCCCTGCCGCAGCCGCAACGCGCATACGCAGCGCAGTGCGGTCGCAGCGCGGCCGCAGACCGCAGAGCGCGGCGCGTCACAGCCGCAGGCGCGGCGCAGCAGCAGTCGGTAAGAAAGAACACAGTGTATTTGTGCTGGTCTGTGGTGGAGTGTGTTCATGCTACATTCATGATCTATCTTTACAGACAGATAAAATGAAGCAGAATGCCCTGTCCAAGGCCAGCCAGGCCAAAGTTTTGTTAAATTTCTTGCACTTTCGGCTATCACGCACTGGACATGGGAATTTCTTTTCAATGTCCCTCTCCTGAAGTAGTAAGTGCTAAACTTTAAAAGGAGAGATAGGGTTAGGGTTAGGCCTTCTGTCTAGAAGATGAGCGCGGCAGCAGTCTGCGCAGCATAACAGCAGCCACAGCAGAAGCCGCAGAGCGCGATGCGCAGGCATAGGCGCCGGCCGCAACAGCAGTCGGTAAGAAAGAACACAGTGTATTTGTGCTGGTCTGTGGTGGAGTGTGTTCATGCTACATTCATGATCTATCTTTACAGACAGATAAAATGAAGCAGAATGCGTGTCCAAGGCCAGCCGGGCAAGATTTTGTTAAATTTCTTGCGGCTAGCTATCACGCACTGGACATGGGAATTTCTTTCAATGTTCCTCTCCTGAAGTAGTAAGTGCTAAACTTTAAAAGAAGAGATAGGGTTAGGGTTAGGCCTTCTGTCTAGAAGATGAGCGCAGCAGCAGTCCCTGCCGCAGCCGCAACAGCAGCCACAGCAGAAGCCGCGAGCGCGATGCAAAGCGCAGGCCTTAGCCGCAGCAGCAGTCCGGTGAAAGAACACAGTGTATTTGTGCTGGTCTGTGGTGGAGTGTGTTCATGCTACATTCATGATCTATCTTTACAGACAGATAAAATGAAGCAGAATGCCCTGTCCAAGGCCAGCCAGCGAAAGTTTTGTTAAATTTCTTGCACTCGGCTATCACGCACTGGACATGGGAATTTCTTTTCAATGTCCCTCTCCTGAAGTAGTAAGTGCTGAACTTTAAAAGATGGGTTAGGGTTAGGCCTTCTGTCTAGAAGATGAGCGCAGCAGCAGTCCTGCGCGGCGCAGCAACAGCAGCGCAGCAGGCGCGATGCGCAGACACAGACGCGGTCGCAGGCGCAGTCGCGAGCGCAGGCATGAGCGAGCGCAACAGCAGTCGGTAAGAAAGAACACAGTGTATTTGTGCTGGTCTGTGGTGGAGTGTGTTCATGCTACATTCATGATCTATCTTTACAGACAGATAAAATGAAGCAGAATGTACCCAAGGCCAGCCAGGCCAAGATTTTGTTAAATTTCTTGCGCTCGGCTATTCATTCATCACGCACTGGACATGGGAATTTCTTTTCAATGTCCCTCTCCTGAAGTAGTAAGTGCTAAACTTTAAAAGAAGAGATAGGGTTAGGTTAGGCCTTCTGTCTAGAAGATGAGCCGCAGCAGCAGTCCCTGCCGCAGCGCAACAGCAGCCACAGCAGAAGCCGCGAGCGCAGACGCGGCGCGCGCAACAGCAGTCGGTGAAAGAACACAGTGTATTTGTGCTGGTCTGTGGTGGAGTGTGTTCATGCTACATTCATGATCTATCTTTACAGACAGATAAAATGAAGCAGAATGCCGTGTCCAAGGCCAGCCAGGCCAAGATTTTGTTAAATTTCTTGCGCTCGGCTATTCATCCATCACGCACTGGCCATGGGAATTTTTTTCAATGTCCCTCTCCGAAGTAGTAAGTGCTGAACTTTAAAAGATGGAGTTAGGGTTAGGCCTTCTGTCTAGAAGATGAGCCGCAGCAGCAGTCCCTGCGCAGCGCAACAGCAGCCGCAGCAGGCGCAGTCGCGACACAGAGCAGATCGCCGCAGTCGCAGATGCAGGCGCGACGCAGCGCCAGCGCAGCGCGCGCAACAGTAGTCGGTAAGAAAGAACACAGTGTATTTCTGCTGGTCTGTGGTGGAGTGTGTTCATGCTACATTCATGATCTATCTTTACAGACAGATAAAATGAAGCAGAATGCGTGTCCAAGGCCAGCCAGGCCAAGATTTTTGTTAAATTTCTTGCGCTCGGCTATTCATCCATCACGCACTGGCCATAGTTATTTTTTCAATGTCCCTCTCCTGAAGTAGTAAGTGCTGAACTTTAAAAGATGGGTTAGGGTTAGGCCTTCTGTCTAGAAGATGAGCGCAGCAGCAGTCCCTGCCGCAGCCGCAACAGCAGCCGCGCAGGCGCGAGCGCGAACAGAGCGATGCAGCGCAGTCGCGATGCAGGCAGAGCGCGGCAGCGCAACAGTAGTCGGTAGAAAGAACACAGTGTATTTCTGCTGGTCTGTGGTGGAGTGTGTTCATGCTACATTCATGATCTATCTTTACAGACAGATAAAATGAAGCAGAATGCTGTACCCAAGGCCAGCCAGGCCAAGATTTTGTTAAATTTCTTGGCTATACCGGCTGTTTCATTCATCACGCTACTGGGTTAGGGTTAGGCCTTCTGTCTAGAAGATGAGCCGCAGCAGCGTCCCTGCCGCCTTCGCAACAGCAGCCACAGCGAAGCCGCACACGCGTCGCGAGCACGCAGCGCGGCGCAACAGCAGTCCGGTAAGAAAGAACACAGTGTATTTGTGCTGGTCTGTGGTGGAGTGTGTTCATGCTACATTCATGATCTATCTTTACAGACAGATAAAATGAAGCAGAATGCCCTGTCCAAGGCGCCCGGGCAGAGATTTTGTTAAATTTCTTGCACTCGGCTATCACGCACTGGACATGGGAATTTCTTTCAATGTCCCTCTCCTGAAGTAGTAAGTGCTAAACTTTAAAAAGAAGAGATAGGGTTAGGCCTTCTGTCTAGAAGATGAGCCGCAGCAGCAGTCCCCGCCAGCATAACGCGATCGCGAGCGCGATCGCAGTCGCAGCGCGAGACACAGTCGCAGGCGCAGCCGCAGTCACAGCGCAGACCAGCCGCAACAGCAGTCGGTAAGAAAGAACACAGTGTATTTGTGCTGGTCTGTGGTGGAGTGTGTTCATGCTACATTCATGATCTATCTTTACAGACAGATAAAATGAAGCAGAATGCCCTGTCCAAGGGCAGCCGGGCGAAGATTTTGTTAAATTTCTTGCACTCGGCTATCACGCACTGGACATGGGATTTCTTTTCAATGTCCCTCTCTGAAGTAGTAAGTGCTAAACTTTAAAGGAGAGATAGGGTTAGGCCTTCTGTCTAGAAGATGAGCGCGGCAGCAGTCCCTGCCGCAGCGCAACGCGATCGCGAGCGCAGTCGCAGTCGCAGCCGCGAACGGTCGCAGCGCAGTCGCAGCCGCAGTCACAGCCGCAGGCGCGGCGCAACAGCAGTCCGGTAAGAAAGAACACAGTGTATTTGTGCTGGTCTGTGGTGGAGTGTGTTCATGCTACATTCATGATCTATCTTTACAGACAGATAAAATGAAGCAGAATGCTGTCCAAGGGCAGCCGGGCAGGATTTTGTTAAATTTCTTGCACTCGGCTATCACGCACTGCACATGGTTTCTTTTCAATGTCCCTCTCCTGAAGTAGTAAGTGCTAAACTTTAAAGGAGAGATAGGGTTAGGGTTAGGCCTTCTGTCTAGAAGATGAGCCGCAGCAGCAGTCCCTGCGCGGCGCAACGCAGAGCGCGGTCGCAGCAGATCGCAGTCGCCGTCGCAGCACGCAGACGCATCGCAGCCGCAGTCCAGCCGCAGAGCGCGCGCAGCAGCAGTCCGGTAGAGAAAGAACACAGTGTATTTGTGCTGGTCTGTGGTGGAGTGTGTTCATGCTACATTCATGATCTATCTTTACAGACAGATAAAATGAAGCAGAATGCCGTGTCCAAGGCCAGCCAGGCCAAGATTTTTGTTAAATTTCTTGCGCTCGGCTATTCATCCATCATGCACTGGCCATGGAATTTTTTCAATGTCCCTCTCCTGAAGTAGTAAGTGCTGAACTTTAAAAGATGGGTTAGGGTTAGGCCTTCTGTCTAGAAGATGAGCAGCAGCAGTCCTGCGCAGCCGAACAGCAGCCGCAGCAGGCGCAGTCGCGAACACAGACGCATGGTCGCGAGCGCAGACGAAGACGCAACAGTAGTCCGTTAAGAAAGAACACAGTGTATTTCTGCTGGTCTGTGGTGGAGTGTGTTCATGCTACATTCATGATCTATCTTTACAGACAGATAAAATGAAGCAGAATGCCGTGTCCAAGGCCAGCCAGGCCAAGATTTTTAAATTTCTTGCGCTCGGCTATTCATTCATCACGCACTGGACATGGGAATTTCTTTTCAATGTCCCTCTCCTGTAGTAAGTGCTAAACTTTAAAAGAAGAGATAGGGTTAGGGTTAGGCCTTCTGTCTAGAAGATGAGCCGCAGCAGCAGTCCCGCGCAACGGCAGCGCCGCGGCAGCGATCGCGAACGCCGACGCAGCGCAGCGCGTCGCAGGCGCGGTCGCAGCGCAGCGCGGTCCTGCGCCGCCGCGGCAGCAGCAGCGAGCGCGGTCGCGGACACAGCGCGTCGCAGCGCAGTCGCAGGCGCGGTCGCAGGCGAGCGCAGAGCAAGAGCGCAACAGTAGTCGGTGAAAGAACACAGTGTATTTGTGCTGGTCTGTGGTGGAGTGTGTTCATGCTACATTCATGATCTATCTTTACAGACAGATAAAATGAAGCAGAATGCCGTCCCAAGGCCAGCCAGGCCAAGATTTTTGTTAAATTTCTTGCGCTCGGCTATTCATCCATCACGCACTGGCATGGGAATTTTTGTCCCTCTCCTAGTAAGTGCTGAACTTTAAAAGATGGGTTAGGGTTAGGCCTTCTGTCTAGAAGATGAGCCGCAGCAGCAGTCCCTGCGCGGCCGCAAGCAACAGCGCGGCAGGCGCAGTGCGAACACAGACGCAGTCGCAGCCGCAGTCGCATGCAGGCCGAGCAGAGAGCGCGCAGCCCGCCGCAGCAGCAGTCGGTAAGAAAGAACACAGTGTATTTCTGCTGGTCTGTGGTGGAGTGTGTTCATGCTACATTCATGATCTATCTTTACAGACAGATAAAATGAAGCAGAATGCCCTGTCCAAGGGCAGCCGGGCAGAGAGTTTTGTTAAATTTCTTGCGCTCGGCTATTCATTCATCACGCACTGGGTTAGGGTTAGGCCTTCTGTCTAGAAGATGAGCCGCAGCAGCAGTCCCTGCCGCAGCCGCAACAGCAGCCACAGCAGCGCAGCGCGGTCGCAGAAGGCGCGAGCGCAGCCGCAACAGCAGTCCGGTAGAAAGAACACAGTGTATTTGTGCTGGTCTGTGGTGGAGTGTGTTCATGCTACATTCATGATCTATCTTTACAGACAGATAAAATGAAGCAGAATGCCCTGTCCAAGGGCAGCCGGGCAGAGAGTTTTGTTAAATTTCTTGCACTCGGCTATCACGCACTGGACATGGGAATTTCTTTTCAATGTCCCTCTCCTGAAGTAGTAAGTGCTAAACTTTAAAAGAAGAGATAGGGTTAGGCCTTCTGTCTAGAAGATGAGCCGCAGCAGCAGTCCGCTGCCGCAGCCGCCCGTCGCAGCGCATGCGAGCGCAGGCCGCGAACACAGTCGCAGGCGCAGTCGCAGCCGCAGTCACAGCGCAGCGCAGCAGCAGTCCGGTAAGAAAGAACACAGTGTATTTGTGCTGGTCTGTGGTGGAGTGTGTTCATGCTACATTCATGATCTATCTTTACAGACAGATAAAATGAAGCAGAATGCCGTGTCCAAGGCCAGCCAGGCCAAGATTTTTGTTAAATTTCTTGCTTCGGCTATTCATCCATCATGCACTGGCCATTGGAATTTTTTCAATGTCCCTCTCCTGAAGTAGTAAATGCTGAACTTTAAAAGATGGGTTAGGGTTAGGCCTTCTGTCTAGAAGATGAGCCGCAGCAGCAGTCCTGCGCAGCGCAGCAGCAGCGCGGCAGCGATGCGCGAACACAGAGCGCAGTCGCAGAGCGCAGTCGCAGTCGCGAAACGCAGGCGCAGCGCAACAGCAGTCGGTAAGAAAGAACACAGTGTATTTCTGCTGGTCTGTGGTGGAGTGTGTTCATGCTACATTCATGATCTATCTTTACAGACAGATAAAATGAAGCAGAATGCCCTGTCCAAGGCCAGCCGGGCCAGAGAGTTTTGTTAAATTTTTGCACTCGGCTATCACGCACTGGACATGGGAATTTCTTTTCAATGTCCCTCTCCTGAAGTAGTAAGTGCTAAACTTTAAAAGAAGAGATAGGGTTAGGGTTAGGCCTTCTGTCTAGAAGATGAGCCGCAGCAGCAGTCCTGCCGCGGCCGCAACACGGTCGCAGGCGCGAGCGCAGTCGCAGTCGCAGTAGCAGCCGCAGACACAGTCGCAGCGCAGTCACAGCCGCGAGCGCGGCGCAACAGCAGTCCGTGAAAGAACACAGTGTATTTGTGCTGGTCTGTGGTGGAGTGTGTTCATGCTACATTCATGATCTATCTTTACAGACAGATAAAATGAAGCAGAATGCGTACCCAAGGCCAGCCAGGCCAAGATTTTTGTTAAATTTCTTGCGCTCGGCTATTCATCCATCACGCACTGGCCATAGTTATTTTTTTCAATGTCCCTCTCCTGAAGTAGTAAGTGCTGAACTTTAAAAGATGGGTTAGGGTTAGGCCTTCTGTCTAGAAGATGAGCCGCAGCAGCAGTCCGTCTGCAGCCGCAACAGCAGCCGCAGCAGACGCATCGCGACACAGAGCAGTCGCAGCGCGCGATCGCAGGCGCGACGCGACGCAGCGCAGCCGCAGCGCGCGCAACAGTAGTCCGGTAGAAAGAACACAGTGTATTTCTGCTGGTCTGTGGTGGAGTGTGTTCATGCTACATTCATGATCTATCTTTACAGACAGATAAAATGAAGCAGAATGCTGTACCCAAGGCCAGCCGGGCCAAGATTTTGTTAAATTTCTTGCGCTCGGCTATTCATTCATCACGCACTGGGTTAGGGTTAGGCCTTCTGTCTAGAAGATGAGCGCAGCAGCAGTCCCCGCGGCCGCAACAGCAGCCACAGCGAAGCGCAGGCGCAGATCGCGAGCGCAGACGCAGCGCAGCAACAGCAGTCGGTAAGAAAGAACACAGTGTATTTGTGCTGGTCTGTGGTGGAGTGTGTTCATGCTACATTCATGATCTATCTTTACAGACAGATAAAATGAAGCAGAATGCCCTGTCCAAGGCCAGCCAGGCCAAGAGTTTTGTTAAATTTCTTGCTCGGCTATCACGCACTGGACATGGGAATTTCTTTCCAATGTCCCTCTCCTGAAGTAGTAAGTGCTAAACTTTAAAAGAAGAGATAGGGTTAGGCCTTCTGTCTAGAAGATGAGCCGCAGCAGCAGTCCTGCCGCAGCGCAACCGCAGCGCAGCGCAGCAGTCGCAGCCAGAACACATCGCAGACGCGAGCCCCGCAGTCACACGCAGAGCGCGCAACAACAGCAGTCCGGTAGAAAGAACACAGTGTATTTGTGCTGGTCTGTGGTGGAGTGTGTTCATGCTACATTCATGATCTATCTTTACAGACAGATAAAATGAAGCAGAATGCCCTGTCCAAGGGCAGCCGGGCAGAGAGTTTTGTTAAATTTCTTGCACTCGGCTATCACGCACTGGACATGGGAATTTCTTTTCAATGTCCCTCTCCTGAAGTAGTAAGTGCTAAACTTTAAAAGAAGAGATAGGGTTAGGCCTTCTGTCTAGAAGATGAGCCGCAGCAGCAGTCCCTGCCGAGCCGCAACCGCGACGCAGGCGAGTCGCAGTCGCAGCCGCAGACACAGTCGCAGGCCTGTCGCAGCGCAGTCACAGCGCGAGCCGCCGCAGCAGCAGTCGGTAGAAAAAGAACACAGTGTATTTGTGCTGGTCTGTGGTGGAGTGTGTTCATGCTACATTCATGATCTATCTTTACAGACAGATAAAATGAAGCAGAATGCCCTGTCCAAGGCCAGCGGCCAGAAGAGTTTTGTTAAATTTCTTGCACTCGGCTATCACGCACTGCACATGGGAATTTCTTTTCAATGTCCCTCTCCTGAAGTAGTAAGTGCTAAACTTTAAAAGGAGAGATAGGGTTAGGGTTAGGCCTTCTGTCTAGAAGATGAGCCGCAGCAGCAGTCCTGCGCAGCCGCAACAGCAGCGCAGCGCAGCGCGTCGCGTCGCCGTCGCAGCCGCGAGCACGTCGCAGCCGCAGTCCAGCCGCAGGCGCAGCGCAGCAGCAGTCGGTGAAAGAACACAGTGTATTTGTGCTGGTCTGTGGTGGAGTGTGTTCATGCTACATTCATGATCTATCTTTACAGACAGATAAAATGAAGCAGAATGCCGTGTCCAAGGCCAGCCAGGCCAAGATTTTGTTAAATTTCTTGCTTGCGGCTATTCATCCATCATGCACTGGACATTGGAATTTTTTTTCAATGTCCCTCTCCTGAAGTAGTAAGTGCTGAACTTTAAAAGATGGGTTAGGGTTAGGCCTTCTGTCTAGAAGATGAGCCGCAGCAGCAGTCCCTGCCGCAGCGCAACAGCAGCCGCAGAGCGCGATCGAACACAGACGCAGTCGCAGACGCGAGACGCGAGCGAAGCGCAACAGCAGTCCGGTGAAAAGAACACAGTGTATTTCTGCTGGTCTGTGGTGGAGTGTGTTCATGCTACATTCATGATCTATCTTTACAGACAGATAAAATGAAGCAGAATGCCGTACCCAAGGCCAGCCAGGCCAAGATTTTTGTTAAATTTCTTGCGCTCGGCTATTCATTCATCACGCACTGGACATGGGAATTTCTTTTCAATGTCCCTCTCCTGAAGTAGTAAGTGCTAAACTTTAAAAGAAGAGATAGGGTTAGGGTTAGGCCTTCTGTCTAGAAGATGAGCAGCAGCAGTCCCTGCGCAGCGCAGCAGCAGCCGCAGCAGCGCGTGCAGAACAGCGGTCGCAGGCGCATCGCAGAGCGCAGACGCAGTCCTGCGCGCAGCGAGCAGCAGCGCGGCAGGCAGATCGCGACACAGCGCGGTCGCAGCGCAGTCCAGCGCAGGCGAGCAGACGAAGCGCAACAGTAGTCGGTAAAAAAGAACACAGTGTATTTGTGCTGGTCTGTGGTGGAGTGTGTTCATGCTACATTCATGATCTATCTTTACAGACAGATAAAATGAAGCAGAATGCCCTGTCCAAGGGCAGCCGGGCAGAGAGTTTTGTTAAATTTCTTGCACTCGGCTATCACGCACTGGACATGGAATTTCTTTTCAATGTCCCTCTCCTGAAGTAGTAAGTGCTAAACTTTAAAAGAAGAGATAGGGTTAGGGTTAGGCCTTCTGTCTAGAAGATGAGCCGGCAGCAGTCCTGCGCGGCCGCCTTGCCGCAGTCGCAGAGCGCAGTCGCCCGCGGCCATGAGATCGCAGACGCAGCCGCAGTCACAGCAGAGCGCAGCCGCAACAGCAGTCGGTAAGAAAGAACACAGTGTATTTGTGCTGGTCTGTGGTGGAGTGTGTTCATGCTACATTCATGATCTATCTTTACAGACAGATAAAATGAAGCAGAATGCCCTGTCCAAGGGCAGCCAGGCCAGAGAGTTTTGTTAAATTTCTTGCACTCGGCTATCACGCACTGGACATGGGAATTTCTTTTCAATGTCCCTCTCCTGAAGTAGTAAGTGCTAAACTTTAAAAGAAGAGATAGGTTAGGCCTTCTGTCTAGAAGATGAGCGCAGCAGCAGTCCCTGCCGCAGCCGCAACAGCAGCCACAGCAGAAGCCGCAGGCGCAGTCATGAGCGCTGAAACGCAGCCGCAACAGCAGTCCGGTAGAAAAAGAACACAGTGTATTTGTGCTGGTCTGTGGTGGAGTGTGTTCATGCTACATTCATGATCTATCTTTACAGACAGATAAAATGAAGCAGAATGCCCTGTCCAAGGGCAGCCGGGCAGAAGTTTTGTTAAATTTCTTGCACTCGGCTATCACGCACTGGACATGGGAATTTCTTTTCAATGTCCCTCTCCTGAAGTAGTAAGTGCTAAACTTTAAAAGAAGAGATAGGGTTAGGGTTAGGCCTTCTGTCTAGAAGATGAGCGCAGCAGCAGCGCCCAACCGCAGCGCAACGCGGTCGCGGAGCGCATCGCAGTCGCAGTAGCAGCCGCAGACACAGTCGCAGAGCGCGAGCGGCAGTCACAGCCGAGCGCGGCGCAGCAGCAGTCCGGTGAAAGAACACAGTGTATTTGTGCTGGTCTGTGGTGGAGTGTGTTCATGCTACATTCATGATCTATCTTTACAGACAGATAAAA
Source organism: Miichthys miiuy (assembly GCA_036365135.1). Classification (NCBI taxonomy): domain Eukaryota; kingdom Metazoa; phylum Chordata; class Actinopteri; family Sciaenidae; genus Miichthys; species Miichthys miiuy. The sequence continues at coordinate 46,254 of JAAROE010000922.1, read as the reverse complement.
TGAAGCAGAATGCCCTGTCCAAGGGCAGCCGGGCAGAGAGTTTTGTTAAATTTCTTGCACTCGGCTATCACGCACTGGACATGGGAATTTCTTTGTCCCTCTCCTGAAGTAGTAAGTGCTAAACTTTAAAAGGAGAGATAGGGTTAGGGTTAGGCCTTCTGTCTAGAAGATGAGCCGCAGCAGCAGTCCCTGCCGCAGCCGCAACGCAGGCGCGGTCGATGCAGTCGCAGTGCGATCGCGGCCGCAGCAGCGCAGATGCAGACGCAGTCGCAGCCGCAGTCCCAGAGCGCAGCCGCAACAGCAGTCCGGTAGAAAGAACACAGTGTATTTGTGCTGGTCTGTGGTGGAGTGTGTTCATGCTACATTCATGATCTATCTTTACAGACAGATAAAATGAAGCAGAATGCCCTGTCCAAGGGCAGCGGGCAGAGAGTTTTGTTAAATTTCTTGCACTCGGCTATCACGCACTGGACATGGGAATTTCTTTTCAATGTCCCTCTCCTGAAGTAGTAAGTGCTAAACTTTAAAAGAAGAGATAGGGTTAGGGTTAGGCCTTCTGTCTAGAAGATGAGCGCAGCAGCAGTCCCTGCGCGGCGCAACGCGAACGCAGTCGCAGTCGCGATCGCAGCCGCAGGCGCGATGCAGAGCGCAGTCGCAGCCGATCAGGCCGCGACGCAGCCGCAGCAGCAGTCCGGTGAAAGAACAGTGTATTTGTGCTGGTCTGTGGTGGAGTGTGTTCATGCTACATTCATGATCTATCTTTACAGACAGATAAAATGAAGCAGAATGCCGTACCCAAGGCCAGCCAGGCCAAGATTTTTGTTAAATTTTTGCGCTCGGCTATTCATTCATCACGCACTGGACATGGGAATTTCTTTTCAATGTCCCTCTCTGAAGTAGTAAGTGCTAAACTTTAAAAGAAGAGATAGGGTTAGGGTTAGGCCTTCTGTCTAGAAGATGGGCGCAGCAGCAGTCCTGCCGCAGCCGCAACAGCCACAGCAGAAGCCGAGCGCATCGCATCGCGACGCAGAGCAGACGCAGGCAGAGCAGCAACAGCAGTCGGTAAGAAAGAACACAGTGTATTTGTGCTGGTCTGTGGTGGAGTGTGTTCATGCTACATTCATGATCTATCTTTACAGACAGATAAAATGAAGCAGAATGCCGTGTCCAAGGGCAGCCAGGCCAAGTTTTTGTTAAATTTCTTGCACTCGGCTATTCATCCATCACGCACTGGCCATGGGAATTTTTCAATGTCCCTCTCCTGAAGTAGTAAGTGCTGAACTTTAAAAGATGGGTTAGGGTTAGGCCTTCTGTCTAGAAGATGAGCCGCAGCAGCAGTCCCTGCCGCAGCGCAACAGCAGCGCAGCAGTCGCAGTCGCGAACACAGGCGCAGTCGCAGCCGCGGTCGCGAGCGCAGCCGCAGCACAACAGTAGTCCGGTAAGAAAGAACACAGTGTATTTCTGCTGGTCTGTGGTGGAGTGTTCATGCTACATTCATGATCTATCTTTACAGACAGATAAAATGAAGCAGAATGCCGTACCCAAGGCCAGCCAGGCCAAGATTTTGTTAAATTTCTTGCGCTCGGCTATTCATTCATCACGCACTGGAGTGAGTGAGTGAGCAGGAAGTGAGACGGTTTGAGAGCACATGCTGCTACTGCAGCAGTGTGTGGATTTTTTGTTTGCTGAAAGTTTGGGTTTTTTTTTTTTTTTATTACTGTGCGTGACCTTTTTCTTTTTCTTTTTTCCTTTGTACATTTCTTGTTTTTCTTTATTCCCCAGCAGTGGACTCACTGTCTGGGGAAGTGGTCGAATTTTCGGACGGACAAAATGGCAATGGGAATGGCAAGGACACAAGGACTTAGAGAAAAGCACGATGGACCAATAAGACACAAATGGCTTAGATATGGACTGCTCGACTATGGCTCAAAACAACGGACTGGTGCAGAGTTTAAGCGCGAAAACTTATGGGAATGATAAAGTGAGTGAAGCTCCCAAAATGGCGGAGAAAAAGTATGCCAAAGAATTGACCGCATGTGTGCAGCTGCAAGGAACAGGAAAGATATCTGGCTGAGCTGATGCAGGCAGTGATTGGGCTGTGTGGAGGACTGCTGGCATGCAGGGTAATCGGGAAAGGACCTATGAGCTGGCGATGGCGAATGCGAGAGGAAAGGAAAGGCTGATGGAGGGCTGAAAGTTGGAGAGGTGGTGATGGCAAAGGAGCTTTGTGATAATGAGATGGTGGTCTCATTCCTAAACCTTCCAGCTTACATCTCGGATGAGGAGGTGTTGGAGAAACTTAAAAACTGGGGAGTCAGCTGTTTCCAACATCAGACGAAGGATGTGGCCGGGGACTAATATTGCAGATGGGACACGCTTCCTTAAAGTAAGGTTTAACAAACAGGTTCAATCACTTCCATATTCAACCAAATTTAATACACATAATGGAGCAGAATACTTCAGAGTAATACATGACAAGCAAATAAGAGTATGCAAATTGTGTATTCAACCTGGTCACATTCTAAGAGATTGCCCAGAGTTTAATTGTCACAAGTGTGGGGCTCAGGGGCATTATGCAAGGGAGTGTGAACTGAGGGTAGCAGAAAAATGCAAATTGTGCTACAAAAAAATCAAAGAGTGCATATGCAATGACACTAGTGAGCAGAGTGACAGAGACTCAGAAAGAGAGGATGAAGCAGCAGTGGAGATAGTAGACTGTGCTGCTCCAGCAGTAGTTGAGGTGGAGAGGACTGTGGCTGGGGCTCTGTGCAATAAGGAGTGGCTGTACAGGTGGGGGTGGCGGAGTCACCTACAGGCGGCGGTAGTTCAGGCGGAGCAGGCAAGGCTGATAACATCAGCATAAGAGTGGCAAAGGGCAGTGGGGCGCAGTCTCTGAACAGGAGAGTGTGTTTTCATGAGCCCTGAGGTTATACAAAGCGCAAAGACCTGCTGACGTATCGGTGCCGTCTGCACTGTGCAGGGCTCTCCCAGATGCCATTCCCTCAGGAAGCGGCATGCTGGTGGAGGAGTCTCAGCTGCAGTCTTTCCAGCCCTCTGGGATAAGGTCTGCTCAGGCAGAACCTGCTCAAAATGGTAGAGGTGAGGATAGCATAGTCGAGAATGATGACTCAGGAAGCAATGCAACTGACATGGACATTGAATTCACAAATGCAAGAAAAGGAAAGAGTCAAGGAAAAGTAGGGTAAATTCAAGAACAGGAAATTACAAAAAAATAAAATAATATAAAATGTGAAGTTAACTCTCACAATTTTCATTTTCTGATGCTTTCGATTACCTCTTTAAATGTTAATGGACTTCGCAGCGAGTTAAAAATCAATGCTGTTTTGGACTCATGCAAAGCTGATATTGTGTGTCTGCAAGAGACTTGGTGGGGAGAAAAAACTGTTGATCTTGTCTCCAAAGTGTGGAATGGTATTGTGATCTCCAGTCTAGGTACTGACAGATCCTGCGGGGTAGCAATGTTATGCAAAGTGAATGTTAAAAATAATATAGATGTAATATATAAAGATGAGGAGGGTAGAATATTAATTATAGATATCTCCTTAAATAATAGCAGAAAATATAGAGTTATCAATATATATGCTCCAAACAATGAAAAACAGAGAAGGAGGTTCTTTGTAAGCCTGGAAAAATGGTTGTGTAATGATGTAATTATTGTGGGAGATTTTAATGTTGCATTAAGTAAGGCGGATGTGTCTGTAAATAATACATATAAAAATGATTATAGCAGAACAAAACTAATAGATATAATGAATGATTATAATCTCATTGACATATGGAGGATTTTTAACTCAGGTGTAAGAGGGTTTTCGAGAAGGCAGGTAGTAGAAGGCACTCTAAAACAATCCAGAGTAGACTACTGCCTGGTTTCCTCTGGAATAGTCAGAGATTTAACTAGCACAACATATGATTTCAACAATTGGAGTGACCACGCATCGCTCAATATTAGATTAGGGAAGGCAAATGGTGTGAAAGGGGGAGGCTTATGGTGCTTCAACACCAGCCTTCTGGAAGATGAGGTTTTTAATAAAAAAATTAAGAAATTATTATTAAATATAACGGATGAACTTGATGTAAATGATAATTTTATAAAGGGTTGGAATGATGTTAAGATAAGGATCAAGAAGGCATGTGTTAATTATAGTAAACAAAAAAGATGGTCAGAGCAGTTAGAGGAGCGATCGTTAAAGAACCTTCTGTCTATAGAAGTACAAATGATGGAGAATGATCCAGACAGAAGAAGTGAAAATTATGAGTTATATAAAGAAAAACTAAAGGAAATAGAAATTAAAAGATGTAAAGGGGCGACGTAAGGTGTAGGGTTAAAAATATAATAGAGGGTGAAAAATACGGCTTTCTTTTTGGGGCTGGAAAAGAAGAAACAGAACAGAACAACTATTGATTTTCTTACAAATAAGAATGGGGTTAAAATAACAGAGTATGGAAAAATCCTGGATACAGTACAGGATTTCTATAAAGTATTTCAAAAACAGGAGTGTAATAGGGCACAGTCGGCACTGTTGCTAGGGAAAATCGACAAACAAATTTCTCTAGAAGATAGACATATATGCGAGGGAAAGATTAGCAGGGAGGAAGTAGAAAGGGCTATAGAAGGTCTCAAAAAAATAAGAGTCCAGGAAGTGATGGCATTTCGGCTGAATTCTATATTCACTTCAAACATCTGATGGCACCCTTGTTGCACAAATTGTTTAATAGAATGCAGGTTAATCAAGATACTCGGACTCCTTTTCGCAGGGATTAATCACACTTATCTACAAAAAAAGGAGGAAGAGACAGAATAGAAAATTATAGACCAATAAGCTTACTAAATACGGATTACAAAGTGCTCTAAAATAATAGCAAACAGACTTAAGGAGGTGGTGGGATCGATCATTAGCAGTTCACAAGCATACAGTATACCGGGCAGAGACATTGTCGACACAATTGGGACAGTTAGGGATATGGTAGAGATAATAAATTCACAAGGTGGTATATTAGTGGGCATAGACATGGAGAAGGCATTTGACAGGGTGGATCATTGTTTTTGTGGGATACATTAAGCAAGTTTGGGTTTGGGGACAATGTCATTGGGTGGATCAAGTTACTGTATAAAAAGGGTACAAGCAGGGTGAAATGCAATGGGTCACTTACAGGAGAGTTTCCATTAGAGAGATCAGTAAAGCAAGGGTGTCCAATGTCATCTTTATTGTACAGCATTGTTGTGGAGCCTCTGGCCATCCAAATTAAAAAGATGTGGGGTCAGAGGTGTCCACACATCGACTGGAAGAAGTTAAAATGGTACAGTATGCAGATGACCTAAACATCGTGGTAGCTGATAGCAACAGTGTCGACTGTGCCTTAGAGTGCCTCAAAGTATATGAAGAGGCAGCAGGGGCAAAAGTTAATAAAAACAAATCTGAAATCATGTTCTGTGGGAAGCAGAGCAGGGTTACAAACAAGTGGGGATTTAGGGAGGTAGAAACTGAAAGACAAGTTCTAGGTATATACATTGGAAAGGATAGAGAAAGAGCAAGAGATAGGACATGGGAGGAAGTAATACAAAAGGTGAAAAATAAAATTAATTTGTGGAGAACAGGGGACTGAGTTTGAGGAAAAGGTAGTTGTTTCTAATGCTCTAATACTGTCCAAAATTAACCATGTTTTGGGAAACTGTGAGTTGCCGATTTGGGCACTAAATTCGCTAAATAGCGCTATTTCTTCGTTTCTGTGGAGGAATAAGGAAATTCGATTGCTCACAGAGTATTAATCGCTAAGAAAAGGGAGGGGGCCTAGGTTTGATTGACATAAGTGCCAAAAGAGATGCACTGAGGCTAAAATTAATTAGTAGATTTTTGGATTCGACACAGCAGTCCCCCTGGCAGGACTCACTGGCGGGCCACCTGTCTGAGTACGGTGAGAGGAGCGTGTACAACCTCTGTGTCTCCTCTCCCAGAAAGGACTATGGTGGTCTGCCAGGGTTCTACCAGGAGGTACTAGAGGCATGGGGCAAAATTCTGTCCCACCTCAGGCCAGAGTGCAGCAGAAAGAACATGTGATGCAGTTACCTTTCCTCTCAAACCCGTCTTTTTCATGGAAAGGAAGGTGCTTGGTGAGCAGGTGTCTGACGGCTGCTGGTCTCACTAAGGTGGGACAGGTGGTTGGAGCACAGGGGATTTTGATATTGCTAAAGTATGCATTGCAATTAAAAAAGAATATATTATGTACAAGGAAGCAAGTAGCTAAACTGGCTTATAGGTTTCATGAGAGCTTGCCGTCTGAGTGGCGAGGTCTACTCAGGGCAATAGTGAGGTGCAGGGTGATGCCTTGGGGTTCCTCCTGTGCCTGAAAAACCCACCTGTAAATGTAACATCTGTTAAAACCAGAGACTGGTATAATATTCTGATAGCAAAAATCTCACAAACACCAGCATCTGTTAAACATTGGGAGAAACTTTTTCCCACCGGTCAATCAGTACCATTTGGGAAAATGTACATATCCCATTCGCAACTTCTAGTTCATTTCAGTTAGACTTCAACATTAGGCACAGGAGGATCTTCACAGGCATCATCCTGCACCAAATTGCAAAAAAAGTGTATAGCCGGACATGCTCAGTGTGTGGGGAGGAAGAGGATCTTGAACATCTTTTTCTCCACTGCAGTGCACACACTGGGCTGTGGGAGAATCCGACAGCTCTTGGCATCACACTGTAACTTCAAAACATGTACTGAGGAGCAATGGCAGTGGGTCAGACTGTTTGGACAGCATCAAAATAATAACTACAACAAGAACTTGACAAACATTGTCCTTGCTTTTGCAAGGAAAGCAGTATGGAACACAAGGAACTTTGCACTGTATGAACAGAAAATCCGCAACAGTCAGATATTGTTTTCAAACACTCTTAAAGCGCATCTAAGACTGTTGCATGGAAGACAGAGGTATAGACAAAGAGTGCTCTAAATTTAAGACATTCATTGTTTAAAGAGCATGGGGAGGGTGAGCGCCTGTTAGAGTTTGTTTTTGAAAATGTCTGATCTGATTAATTTTGATTTATTTATTTATTTTTTTATTTGTTTCATTTCTTTGATTTTATTTTATGAAGCTTGAATTCACTATATGTAATTAGTTTTTGTTTCTGCAAATTTGTAAATAAGAGTAGATGTTCAAATTGTATTTGTATTTTTGATAATAAAAGATAAAAAAAAAAAAACGCCCGATCTCGTCTGATCTCGGAAGCTAAGCAAGGTCAGGCCTGGTTAGTACTTGGACGGGTGACCGCCTGGGAATACCAGGTGCCGTAAGCTTTTTCACATCTCGGCAGGTAACAAAGATATTCTTCTTAAATAGCCATGCTGGTCATGACTGACATGCATATATACAGTATTTCTCATTTGTCTGCAGGCTTGGCCATACCACCCTGAATCGCGATCTCGTCTGATCTCGGAAGCTAAGCAGGGTCAGGCCTGGTTAGTACTTGGACGGGTGACCGCCTGGGAATACCAGGTGCCGTAAGCTTTTTCACATCTCTGCAGGTAACAAAGATATTCTTCTTAAATAGCCATGCTGGTGATGACATGCATATATGGTATTTCTCATGTGCAGAAACTGCGGCCATACCACCTGAATGCGCCCGATCTCGTCTGATCTCGGAAGCTAAGCAGGGTCAGGCCTGGTTAGTACTTGGACGGGTGATCGCCTGGGAATACCAGGTACCGTAAGCATTTTCACATCTCTGCAGGTAACAAAGATATTCTTCTTAAATAGCCATGCTGGTGATGACTGACATGCATATATACAGTATTTCTCATTTGTCTGCAGGCTTACGGCCATACCACCCTGAATACGCCCGATCTCGTCTGATCTCGGAAGCTAAGCAAGGTCAGGCCTGGTTAGTACTTGGATGGTGACCGCCTGGGAATACCAGGTGCCGTAGCTTTTCACATCTCGGCAGGTAACAAAGATATTCTTCTTAAATAGCCATGCTGGTCATGACTGACATGCATATATGGTATTTCTCATGTGCAGAGGCTTACGGCCATACCACTGAATACGCCCGATCTCGTCTGATCTCGGAAGCTAAGCAGGTCAGGCCTGGTTAGTACTTGGACGGGTGACCGCCTGGGAATACCAGGTGCCGTAGCTTTTCACATCTGCAGGTAACAAAGATATTCTTCTTAAATAGCCATGCTGGTGATGACTGACATGCATATATACAGTATTTCTCATTTGTCTGCAGGCTTACGGCCATACCACCCTGAATACGCCCGATCTCGTCTGATCTCGGAAGCTAAGCAGGGTCAGGCCTGGTTAGTACTTGGATGGGTGACCGCCTGGGAATACCAGGTGCCGTAAGCTTTTTCACATCTCTGCGGGTAACAAAGATATTCTTCTTAAATAGCCATGCTGGTGATGACATGCATATATATGGTATTTCTCATGTGCAGAAATGCTTACGGCCATACCACCCTGAATGCGCCCGATCTCGTCTGATCTCGGAAGCTAAGCAGGGTCAGGCCTGGTTAGTACTTGGACGGGTGACCGCCTGGGAATACCAGGTGTCGTAACCTTTTTCACATATCTGCAGGTAGCAAAGATATTCTTCTTAAATAGCCATGCTGGTGATGACTGACATACATATATACAGTATTTCTCATTTGTCTGCAGGCTTACGGCCATACCACCCTGAATACGCCCGATCTCGTCTGATCTCGGAAGCTAAGCAGGGTCAGGCCTGGTTAGTACTTGGACGGGTGACCGCCTGGGAATACCAGGTGCCGTAAGCTTTTTCACATCTCGGCAGGTAACAAAGATATTCTTCTTAAATAGCCATGCTGGTCATGACTGACATGCATATATACGGTATTTCTCATGTGCAGAGAGGCTTACGGCCATACCACCCTGAATACGCCCGATCTCGTCTGATCTCGGAAGCTAAGCAAGGTCAGGCCTGGTTAGTACTTGGATGGGTGACCGCCTGGGAATACCATGCCGTAGCTTTTTCACATCTCGGCAGGTAACAAAGATATTCTTCTTAAATAGCCATGCTGGTGATGACTGACATGCATATATACAGTATTTCTCATTTCTCTGCAGGCTTACGGCCATACCACCCTGAATACGCCCGATCTCGTCTGATCTCGGAAGCTAAGCAGGGTCAGGCCTGGTTAGTACTTGGACGGGTGACCGCCTGGGAATACCAGGTGCCGTAAGCTTTTTCACATCTCTGCAGGTAACAAAGATATTCTTCTTAAATAGCCATGCTGGTGATGACATGCATATGGTATTTCTCATGCGCAGAGGCTTACGGCCATACCACCCTGAATACGCCCGATCTCGTCTGATCTCGGAAGCTAAGCAGGGTCAGGCCTGGTTAGTACTTGGATGGGTGACCGCCTGGGAATACCAGGTGCCGTAAGCTTTTTCACACATCGGCAGTAACAAAGATATTCTTCTTAAATAGCCATGCTGGTCATGACTGACATGCATATATACGGTATTTCTCATGTGCAGAAATGCTTACGGCCATACCACCCTGAATGCGCCCGATCTCGTCTGATCTCGGAAGCTAAGCAGGGTCAGGCCTGGTTAGTACTTGGACGGGTGACCGCCTGGGAATACCAGGTACCGTAAGCATTTTCACATCTTGGCAGATAACAAAGATATTCTTCTTAAATAGCCATGCTGGTCATGACTGACATGCATATATGCAGTATTTCTCATTTGTCTGGAGGCTTACGGCCATACCACCCTGAATACGCCCGATCTCGTCTGATCTCGGAAGCTAAGCAGGGTCAGGCCTGGTTAGTACTTGGACGGGTGACCGCCTGGGAATACCAGGTGCCGTAAGCTTTTTCACATCTCTGCAGGTAACAAAGATATTCTTCTTAAATAGCCATGCTGGTGATGACTGACATGCATATATACAGTATTTCTCATTTGTCTGCAGGCTTACGGCCATACCACCCTGAATACGCCCGATCTCGTCTGATCTCGGAAGCTAAGCAAGGTCAGGCCTGGTTAGTACTTGGACGGGTGACCGCCTGGGAATACCAGGTGCCGTAAGCTTTTTCACATCTCGGCAGGTAACAAAGATATTCTTCTTAAATAGCCATGCTGGTCATGACTGACATGCATATATACGGTATTTCTCATGTGCAGAGAGGCTTACGGCCATACCACCCTGAATGCGCCCGATCTCGTCTGATCTCGGAAGCTAAGCAGGGTCAGGCCTGGTTAGTACTTGGATGGGTGACCGCCTAGGAATACCAGGTGCCATGAGCTTTTCACATCTCGGCAGATAACAAAGATATTCTTCTTAAATAGCCATGCTGGTGATGACTGACATGCATATATACAGTATTTCTCATTTGTCTGCAGGCTTACGGCCATACCACCCTGAATACGCCCGATCTCGTCTGATCTCGGAAGCTAAGCAGGGTCAGGCCTGGTTAGTACTTGGACGGGTGACCGCCTGGGAATACCAGGTGCCGTAACCTTTTTCACATCTCGGCAGGTAACAAAGATATTCTTCTTAAATAGCCATGCTGGTGATGACTGACATGGATATATACAGTATTTCTTATTTGTCTGCAGGCTTACGGCCATACCACCCTGAATACGCCCGATCTCGTCTGATCTCGGAAGCTAAGCAAGGTCAGGCCTGGTTAGTACTTGGACGGGTGACCGCCTGGGAATACCAGGTGCCGTAAGCTTTTTCACATCTCGGCAGGTAACAAAGATATTCTTCTTAAATAGCCATGCTGGTCATGACTGACATGCATATATACGGTATTTCTCATGTGCAGAGAGGCTTACGGCCATACCACCCTGAATGCGCCCGATCTCGTCTGATCTCGGAAGCTAAGCAGGGTCAGGCCTGGTTAGTACTTGGATGGGTGACCGCCTAGGAATACCAGGTGCCGTGAGCTTTCACATCTCGGCAGGTAACAAAGATATTCTTCTTAAATAGCCATGCTGGTGATGACTGACATGCATATATACAGTATTTCTCATTTGTCTGCAGGCTTACGGCCATACCACCTGAATACGTCTGATCTCGGAAGCTAAGCAGGGTCAGGCCTGGTTAGTACTTGATGGACCGCCTGGGAATACCAGGTGCCGTAAGCTTTTTCACATCTCGGCAGGTAACAAAGATATTCTTCTTAAATAGCCATGCTGGTCATGACTGACATGCATATATACAGTATTTCTCATGTGCAGAGAGGCTTACGGCCATACCACCCTGAATGCGCCCGATCTCGTCTGATCTCGGAAGCTAAGCAGGGTCAGGCCTGGTTAGTACTTGGATGGGTGACCGCCTAGGAATACCAGGTGCCGTAAGCTTTTTCACATCTCGGCAGGTAACAAAGATATTCTTCTTAAATAGCCATGCTGGTGATGACTGACATGCATATATACAGTATTTCTCATTTGTCTGCAGGCTTACGGCCATACCACCCTGAATACGCCCGATCTCGTCTGATCTCGGAAGCTAAGCAAGGTCAGGCCTGGTTAGTACTTGGACGGGTGACCGCCTGGGAATACCAGGTGCCGTAAGCTTTTTCACATCTCGGCAGGTAACAAAGATATTCTTCTTAAATAGCCATGCTGGTGATGACATGCATATATATGGTATTTCTCATGTGCAGAAATGCTTACGGCCATACCACCCTGAATGCGCCCGATCTCGTCTGATCTCGGAAGCTAAGCAGGGTCAGGCCTGGTTAGTACTTGGACGGGTGACCGCCTGGGAATACCAGGTGTCGTAAGCTTTCACATATCTGCGGTAACAAAGATATTCTTCTTAAATATGCTGGTGATGACTGACATACATATATACAGTATTTCTCATTTGTCTGCAGGCTTACGGCCATACCACCCTGAATACGCCCGATCTCGTCTGATCTCGGAAGCTAAGCAGGGTCAGGCCTGGTTAGTACTTGGACGGGTGACCGCCTGGGAATACCAGGTGTCGTAAGCTTTTTCACATCTCTGCAGGTAACAAAGATATTCTTCTTAAATAGCCATGCTGGTGATGACATGCATATATATGGTATTTCTCACGTGCAGAAATGCTTACGGCCATACCACCCTGAATGCGCCCGATCTCGTCTGATCTCGGAAGCTAAGCAGGGTAAGGCCTGGTTAGTACTTGGATGGGTGACACCTGGGGTACCAGGTACCGTAAGCATTTTCACATCTTGGCAGATAACAAAGATATTCTTCTTAAATAGCCATGCTGGTCATGACTGACATGCATATATACGGTATTTCTCATGTGCAGAGAGGCTTACGGCCATACCACCCTGAATACGCCCGATCTCGTCTGATCTCGGAAGCTAAGCAAGGTCAGGCCTGGTTAGTACTTGGACGGGTGACCGCCTGGGAATACCAGGTGCCGTAAGCTTTTTCACATATCTGCAGGTAACAAAGATATTCTTCTTAAATAGCCATGCTGGTGATGACTGACATGCATATATACAGTATTTCTCATTTGTCTGCAGGCTTACGGCCATACCACCCTGAATGCGCCCGATCTCGTCTGATCTCGGAAGCTAAGCAGGGTCAGGCCTGGTTAGTACTTGGATGGGTGACCGCCTAGGAATACCAGGTGCCGTGAGCTTTTTCACATCTCGGCAGGTAACAAAGATATTCTTCTTAAATAGCCATGCTGGTGATGACTGACATGCATATATACAGTATTTCTCATTTGTCTGCAGGCTTACGGCCATACCACCCTGAATACGCCCGATCTCGTCTGATCTCGGAAGCTAAGCAGGGTCAGGCCTGGTTAGTACTTGGACGGGTGACCGCCTGGGAATACCAGGTGCCGTAAGCTTTTTCACATCTCGGCAGGTAACAAAGATATTCTTCTTAAATAGCCATGCTGGTGATGACATGCATATATATGGTATTTCTCATGTGCAGAAATGCTTACGGCCATACCACCCTGAATGCGCCCGATCTCGTCTGATCTCGGAAGCTAAGCAGGGTCAGGCCTGGTTAGTACTTGGACGGGTGACCGCCTGGGAATACCAGGTGTAAGCTTTTCACATATCTGCAGGTAACAAAGATATTCTTCTTAAATAGCCATGCTGGTGATGACTGACATACATATATACAGTATTTCTCATTTGTCTGCAGGCTTACGGCCACCACCCTGAATACGCCCGATCTCGTCTGATCTCGGAAGCTAAGCAGGTCAGGCCTGGTTAGTACTTGGGCGGGTGACCGCCTGGGAATGCCAGGTGTCGTAAGCTTTCACATCTCTGCAGGGTAACAAAGATATTCTTCTTAAATAGCCATGCTGGTGATGACGCATATATATGGTATTTCTCCGTGCAGAAATGCTTACGGCCATACCACCCTGAATACGCCGATTTCGTCTGATCTCGGAAGCTAAGCAGGGTAAGGCCTGGTTAGTACTTGGATGGGTGACCGCCTGGGGTACCAGGTACCGTAAGCATTTTCACATCTTGGCAGATAACAAAGATATTCTTCTTAAATAGCCATGCTGGTCATGACTGACATGCATATGTACGGTATTTGTCATGTGCAGAGAGGGTTACGGCCATACCACCCTGAATACGCCCGATCTCGTCTGATCTCGGAAGCTAAGCAAGGTCAGGCCTGGTTAGTACTTGGACGGGTGACCGCCTGGGAATACCAGGTGCCGTAAGCTTTTCACATATCTGCAGGTAACAAAGATATTCTTCTTTAATACCATGCTGGTGATGACTGACATGCATATATACAGTATTTCTCATTTGTCTGCAGGCTTACGGCCATACCACCCTGAATACGCCCGATCTCGTCTGATCTCGGAAGCTAAGCAGGGTCAGGCCTGGTTAGTACTTGGATGGGTGACCGCCTGGGAATACCAGGTGCCGTAAGCTTTTTCACATCTCGGCAGGTAACAAAGATATTCTTCTTAAATAGCCATGCTGGTGATGACTGACATGCATATATGGTATTTCATGTGCAGAAACTACGGCCATACCACCCTGAATACGCCCGATCGTCTGATCTCGGAAGCTAAGCAGGTCAGGCCTGGTTAGTACTGGACGGGTGACCGCCTGGGAATACCAGGTGCCGTAAGCTTTTCACATCTCGGCAGGTAACAAAGATATTCTTCTTAAATAGCTATGCTGGTCATGACTGACATGCATATATACGGTATTTCTCATGTGCAGAGAGGCTTACGGCCATACCACCCTGAATACGCCCGATCTCGTCTGATCTCGGAAGCTAAGCAAGGTCAGGCCTGGTTAGTACTTGGACGGGTGACCGCCTGGGAATACCAGGTGCCGTAAGCTTTTTCACATCTCGGCAGGTAACAAAGATATTCTTCTTAAATAGCCATGCTGGTGATGACTGACATGCATATATACGGTATTTCTCATTTGTCTGCAGGCTTACGGCCATACCACCCTGAATACGCCCGATCTCGTCTGATCTCGGAAGCTAAGCAAGGTCAGGCCTGGTTAGTACTTGGACGGGTGACCGCCTGGGAATACCAGGTGCCGTAAGCTTTTTCACATCTCGGCAGGTAACAAAGATATTCTTCTTAAATAGCCATGCTGGTGATGACTGACATGGATATATACAGTATTTCTTATTTGTCTGCAGGCTTACGGCCATACCACCCTGAATACGCCCGATCTCGTCTGATCTCGGAAGCTAAGCAGGGTCAGGCCTGGTTAGTACTTGGATGGGTGACCGCCTGGGAATACCAGGTGCCGTAAGCTTTTTCACATCTCGGCAGGTAACAAAGATATTCTTCTTAAATAGCCATGCTGGTGATGACTGACATGCATATATACAGTATTTCTCATTTGTCTGCAGGCTTACGGCCATACCACCCTGAATACGCCCGATCTCGTCTGATCTCGGAAGCTAAGCAGGGTCAGGCCTGGTTAGTACTTGGACGGGTGACCGCCTGGGAATACCAGGTGCCGTAAGCTTTTCACATATCTGCAGGTAACAAAGATATTCTTCTTTAATACCCATGCTGGTGATGACTGACATGCATATATACAGTATTTCTCATTTGTCTGCAGGCTTACGGCCATACCACCCTGAATACGCCCGATCTCGTCTGATCTCGGAAGCTAAGCAGGGTCAGGCCTGGTTAGTACTTGGACGGGTGACCGCCTGGGAATACCAGGTGCCGTAAGCTTTTTCACATCTCGGCAGGTAACAAAGATATTCTTCTTAAATAGCCATGCTGGTCATGACTGACATGCATATATACGGTATTTCTCATGTGCAGAGAGGCTTACGGCCATACCACCCTGAATACGCCCGATCTCGTCTGATCTCGGAAGCTAAGCAAGGTCAGGCCTGGTTAGTACTTGGACGGGTGACCGCCTGGGAATACCAGGTGCCGTAAGCTTTTTCACATCTCGGCAGGTAACAAAGATATTCTTCTTAAATAGCCATGCTGGTCATGACTGACATGCATATATACGGTATTTCTCATGTGCAGAGAGGCTTACGGCCATACCACCCTGAATACGCCCGATCTCGTCTGATCTCGGAAGCTAAGCAAGGTCAGGCCTGGTTAGTACTTGGACGGGTGACCGCCTGGGAATACCAGGTGCCGTAAGCTTTTTCACATCTCGGCAGGTAACAAAGATATTCTTCTTAAATAGCCATGCTGGTGATGACTGACATGCATATATACGGTATTTCTCATTTGTCTGCAGGCTTACGGCCATACCACCCTGAATACGCCCGATCTCGTCTGATCTCGGAAGCTAAGCAAGGTCAGGCCTGGTTAGTACTTGGATGGGTGACCGCCTAGGAATACCAGGTGCCGTGAGCTTTTTCACATCTCGGCAGGTAACAAAGATATTCTTCTTAAATAGCCATGCTGGTGATGACTGACATGCATATATACGGTATTTCTCATGTGCAGAGAGGCTTACGGCCATACCACCCTGAATACGCCCGATCTCGTCTGATCTCGGAAGCTAAGCAGGGTCAGGCCTGGTTAGTACTTGGATGGGTGACCGCCTAGGAATACCAGGTGCCGTGAGCTTTTTCACATCTCGGCAGGTAACAAAGATATTCTTCTTAAATAGCCATGCTGGTGATGACTGACATGCATATATACAGTATTTCTCATTTGTCTGCAGGCTTACGGCCATACCACCCTGAATACGCCCGATCTCGTCTGATCTCGGAAGCTAAGCAGGGTCAGGCCTGGTTAGTACTTGGACGGGTGACCGCCTGGGAATACCAGGTGCCGTAAGCTTTCACATCTCGGCAGGTAACAAAGATATTCTTCTTAAATAGCCATGCTGGTCATGACTGACATGCATATATCGGTATTTCTCATGTGCAGAGGCTACGGCCATACCACCCTGAATACGCCCGATCTCGTCTGATCTCGGAAGCTAAGCAGGGTCAGGCCTGGTTAGTACTTGGATGGGTGACCGCCTAGGAATACCAGGTGCCATGAGCTTTTCACATCTCGGCAGTTAACAAAGATATTCTTCTTAAATAGCCATGCTGGTGATGACTGACATGCATATATACAGTATTTCTCATTTGTCTGCAGCCTTACGGCCATACCACCCTGAATACGCCCGATCTCGTCTGATCTCGGAAGCTAAGCAGGGTCAGGCCTGGTTAGTACTTGGACGGGTGACCGCCTGGGAATACCAGGTGCCGTAAGCTTTTTCACATCTCGGCAGGTAACAAAGATATTCTTCTTAAATAGCCATGCTGGTGATGACATGCATATATATGGTATTTCTCATGTGCAGAAATGCTTACGGCCATACCACCCTGAATGCGCCCGATCTCGTCTGATCTCGGAAGCTAAGCAGGGTCAGGCCTGGTTAGTACTTGGACGGGTGACCGCCTGGGAATACCAGGTGTCGTAAGCTTTTTCACATATCTGCAGGTAACAAAGATATTCTTCTTAAATAGCCATGCTGGTGATGACTGACATACATATATACAGTATTTCTCATTTGTCTGCAGGCTTACGGCCATACCACCCTGAATACGCCCGATCTCGTCTGATCTCGGAAGCTAAGCAGGGTCAGGCCTGGTTAGTACTTGGACGGGTGACCGCCTGGGAATACCAGGTGTCGTAGAGCTTTTCACATCTCTGCAGGTAACAAAGATATTCTTCTTAAATAGCCATGCTGGTGATGACATGCATATATATGGTATTTCTCACGTGCAGAAATGCTACGCGCCACCACCCTGAATCGCCCGATTTCGTCTGATCTCGGAAGCTAAGCAGGGTCAGGCCTGGTTAGTACTTGGATGGGTGACCGCCTGGGAATACCAGGTACCGTAAGCATTTTCACATCTTGGCAGATAACAAAGATATTCTTCTTAAATAGCCATGCTGGTCATGACTGACATGCATATGTACGGTATTTGTCATGTGCAGAGAGGGTTACGGCCATACCACCCTGAATACGCCCGATCTCGTCTGATCTCGGAAGCTAAGCAAGGTCAGGCCTGGTTAGTACTTGGCGGGTGACCGCTGGGAATACTAGGTGCCGTAAGCTTTTCACATATCTGCAGGTAACAAAGATATTCTTCTTTAATACCCATGCTGGTGATGACTGACATGCATATATACAGTATTTCTCATTTGTCTGCAGGCTTACGGCCATACCACCCTGAATACGCCTGATCTCGTCTGATCTCGGAAGCAGGGTCAGGACTGGTTAGTACTTGGACGGGTGACCTGGGAATACCAGGTGCCGTAAGCTTTTTCACATCTCGGCAGGTAACAAAGATATTCTTCTTAAATAGCCATGCTGGTCATGACTGACATGCATATATCGGTATTTCTCATGTGCAGAGGCTTGACCATACCACCCTGAATACGCGATCTCGTCTGATCTCGGAGCTAAGCAGGTCAGGCCTGGTTAGTACTTGGGCGGTGACCGCGCAGAATACCAGGTGCGGCGGAGGCTTACGTACCACCCTGAATACGCCGATCTCGTCTGACCTCGGAAGCTAAGCAAGGTCAGGCCTGGTTAGTACTTGGGCGGGTGACCGCCTGGGAATACCAGGTGCCGTAAGCTTTTCACATCTCGGCAGGTAACAAAGATATTCTTCTTAAATAGCCATGCTGGTGATGACTGACATGCATATATGGTATTTCTCATTTGTCTGCAGGCTTACGGCCATACCACCCTGAATCGCCCGATCGCGTCTGATCTCGGAAGCTAAGCAAGGTCAGGCCTGGTTAGTCCTTTGACGGGACCGCCTGGGAATACCAGGTGCCGTAAGCTTTTCACATCTCGGCAGGTAACAAAGATATTCTTCTTAAATAGCCATGCTGGTGATGACTGACATGCATATATACAGTATTTCTCATTTGTCTGCAGGCTTACGGCCATACCACCCTGAATACGCCCGATCTCGTGTGATCTCAAATAAGCAGGGTCAGGCCTGGTTAGTACTTGGGCGGGTGACCGCCTGGGAATGGCTCATGACCCCAAGTCCCTATTGCTCAACCTGGGATCGATCGAAAAATGATCAAAAAGAAACGCCCCTGGTGTTCACTGGCCTGAAAGCATGCATAAGGCCTAGATGATTCAAGTGCGCTTGGCTGCTCAATGTTGTTTGCATTATTTTCATAGTTTGAGTTGATGTAGACTGATGAGATTCATATAGTCAAGTGGAAAAGTGTACAATTAATTACAAGTAATGATTTTCCCCTTGGGGATTAATAAAGTAATTTGTATTTTTGGCCTGAACTCTATAAAGGGTGTAAATGTATTCAATGTACTGTCACTTTGTCTGGAAGACATCTGATCCGTTCACACAACTCATTGAAATGACCACCCAGGGGTGCAGCCAGCACAATGTGTATTGACACCTCTGAGTCTGGGAGAAGATACAAAGACAACTTCTAGTTGCTTTGACCAAAAAATACCATAGTGCATAGTCAAACCATATTATTTCTGAATATTTGCACCTCATGTTATGTGTGACATGAGATATGTCCCACCATCCTACTTACCATGCAGTCTATAATTGATAAACTGGGTGTTGGTAAAACTATTTTCTTAGAGCTTATCCTAGGTGTTTGACCTGCAATCATTTTTGACATGTCCCACCCTCCTCTTTTTTTCTGAAACCCAAGTATACAGAGACTCCAAAATACTTGAAATACTTTTATTTATATTATTTTATTCTTTAACTAGAATGTGTTTGGTTTAAAATGCATTCAAAATGTACAAAGAACCCAATGTAAAGGTTTCAACATGAACATTTTCCATTTACTACATGCACTCAGATTCCATGTATGGGCCACAGATATATGATTTTATGACACACAAACACAAGTAGACAAGACCTGATTAGTTTTAAGCTCACTCACCACGACAAGGTTCAGGCCACGAGTGAGGTGACGAGACAAGGCAGACAAACATTTACTAACATTTACAAACATTTAGTTAAACATGGAGCTGGCAAAGACATACAAACATCACAAGTACATGCACACAAAAAATTAATAATTAAGGACACATACTTATTTCAAGACACAAATTCACAATTGCTTTGTACAGGCCCAATAAAGAACAACATTATCGAAACACATGGGTCACCAATCAACAAATGCTCAGCCATTCTCTCTCTTTTTTTGTGTTTTTTTTTTGTTTTGTTTTGTTTTGGCAAACTATTGTTAAACATGAAGCAAACAAAGACATGCAAACATCACAAAGACATGAAGCTGACAAAGACAAACAACACAAGGACATGTATGACAAAAAACACAGATTAACTGAACATAAACTAACAATAAAGGGTATGTAAACTGATGGTGTAAGATTGAAACAGGTTAGATTGGACTGGATATTGGACATAGACCAGAATGTTCGTATAAAATGTTTTTAACAACAATATAAATAATAAAAAAGACAAGAACATTCTTAAATTTAACTACAAAGTGCATTTTTAACAACAATATAAATAATAAAAAGACAAGAACATTCTTAAATTTAACTACAAAGTGCATTTTTAACTATATAAAAAAATAAACTGACTGTATAGCTCTACTTGCTAAAACACTTGAAAACACTTTGAAACACTTTGCTCAAACAAACAACAAACAAGCTTTTTTCCTCTTTCTCTTACAGATGGCACAGGAGAAGTGGCATCACACAGGTAAGTCACAGGTATTTAATTTTTCCTCTTTTCTAACTGTACATCCACCACACTTTTGAAGTGCTCAAAACTGTCATAAACAACATCTTCAAATCCAGAGGTGGTGGATTTCCTAGTTGATGGGCAATAGGAAAAGATTTTCTGGATGCTTCCAGCTGCTTTGTCTTTAGAGGGTGTGTACCTCCACCACACTGCACATGGCAAGCCCCACATGGCCGCAAGGACTTATTTGGTATGTATGGCTTTATTGTTGGTGCAGGGGCTGTGCTACAGGTACAAGCTCTGACTGCATGATGGCCCACGAAATATGATGGAGGCCTGTGGCTGTGCAGGAAGAACCAGGAGTACAGGTGCTGCCGACACAGCGGGTGGTTTGTAGGTGGGCGCAGCAGGCTTTGGCTGAATGTAGGTGGACGGTAGGCTTTGGCTGAATGGGCCGGTTCACAGGAGTTGGTTCTGGCTCTGGCTCTTCAACATATAACCTGGAAATATAAAACACACATGTGATGATGAGTATTGATATGACTTGTGTGCTATTTGCTTTCCACAGCCAACAGGTGAAATGAAGTGCTTATGACAGCTTACCTCCGCTTCTCACCACGCTTTTTCCAGCCTCGTGATGAAGGTGCTGGTACTGTACTTGAGGTCGATCGGTGGTGGTAGAGATGTTGGCAGCGCAGGAGCCTCTGGAAACGGTGTCTCCGACAGCACTTTCAGGTGAGGCGTTACTTTTGGCATCACTGTTGCCCTGTAGTTGGCCTTTTTCTCCTCCTTTGCAGTGAAGGTCGAGATGGACTTGGAGTTCAAGTTGGGCAGAGGAATGGCGAGACGCCAGAGGATGGGATCGTCTCGGAGTCGGTCTGCAATCCTTTTATGCCCCTTCAAAGAAGCCGTGACCTTGCTGGGGAGGAGCTGATTGGCCGGCGCTCGGTTTTTGAGCATTTTGAGGAGGAGGTAGAGCAGACGACTGTCCTCTGACACCTGTGCCGCCTGGGGCCTCATCCAACCAAACTTGGTCTTCTGGGCTGCTCTGTTCTCAGGTGAGTCAGACCCAAGGCACCGACCAAACAGGGTGTAGCCCCACCTGGACTCGTACTGTTTAACGAATCGGCGGCTGTCTTGTCGTGCTCGTGAAGAGAGCTAGCGGCGGTGGCGATCTTCTGCCTGAGGTCCGCTGGCACTAGGTGGAGTCGCTGTTGTCTGCCAGCCAGTTCAGCAGCAAGGCCAGTGCCTCCACTTCCTCTATTCCTGGCAGATGCAGATGTCTCTGGCTCATGAGTACATCTTGCAGAGCATTCTCCTCCTCCACCTGTTCTGCCTGGGTGAGGACGGCATGCTTCCTACAGGCGCTGTCAATAGGATCCTCCTCTGACTCTGAAGACATGCCAAGACCCTCGTCTGCCATCTCCTCATCTTCATCTTGTTCCTGTTCAGCCGACTCCGACTCCTCCTCCTCGTGACTGCTCTTCCTCAACTGCAAATATGTAATTGTACTGATCACAAATGTGTCACGGTTTCTTTGCTTTATGCTTTAAAAGTTAACTTTATACCATGTTTATCATCATTCCTAGAATATGAAAAACTATGGATTACTAAGATAACCTTGCTTCATGTGTACTAATACTGTCTAAGTGTGTGATTAAGTACTGTACCTTTCTGCACATAGTAGTCCCTAGCAGTGAAGCTGGTGGACTGGCACATGGCATACTCCACACCAAAGGCTCCTCCTCGTCAGGGTGCTCGTGCGCATCAGGGGCGGGCATTGGAGCAGCGGTTGGGCTCCAGGGCGTGATCCTTGCCAAAGAGAACCTCAGCCTGCTGATTGATGCGCTGGATCTGCCGCGGCGTCCATGCACGATGTCTGCCGACCCTGACCACCAGCAACCCGAGCGATGCCATGCGGTTGTTCCACTGCACAGCAAAGGCTATCAAGTATACCTGAAACACATGACCATTTTGACTGTTATTGCATATGCTTAGAAGTGATGACTAAAGCTGTGAAATAAAATGAAACTATTAAATAAAATGTATCATTGAAACTACGCTATATCAAAGTGTTTTTTTATTATAATGTATGATGTGTTATATGGACCTGTGTCTGCAATAAAGCTTTATATATACATATATATATTTTAATTACTCACTTGGAATGGCATAATCCCACATCTCTGTGAAGGAATGGCATTGAACAGGTGTGCGTGCAACCCTTCAGAGAATTACTGCCTCGCCGGCACCTGTACTTGTTCAGCGAGCGCCATTCAGCACCACCACCTTCACAGAAACATACAGCTGTATGCCAGGAGGATCTGTAAAGCACAACATATTGCAAGGTCCTTATTTATTATGGTATCCTTTGAAATGTTGCCATACAAGTTTGAATGATTTTATAATGACACACGATGACTGCAAAGAA
The DNA here is from genome assembly GCA_036365135.1 of Miichthys miiuy. Lineage (NCBI taxonomy): Eukaryota > Metazoa > Chordata > Actinopteri > Sciaenidae > Miichthys > Miichthys miiuy. The sequence goes on along the minus strand of JAAROE010000922.1, from coordinate 23,672 downwards.
TTAACCCACCTGCATGCAACTGAGATGCTTGCTTGCAGTTGCCAGTGAGCATCGACTGCCTCTGTCGACTTGAACAGGTGGATTCCATCAATGTCAAGGCCTGCTGGTCCCTGAACTCGGCAATGATGGACTCAATCACCAAAGAAGTCTCTGTAGCATGTAATGTATCCTCAGCTTTGAGTGTTAAATCACATTCCAATAATTAGAAAATGTTGTTACTTCTAATGATCTTACATTTATTTTCAAAACTAGATCTAACTGATACCTTAGTCAGTGCAGCTGAATCCATATCCATGAATCCAATCCAAGTATGTTTGCTTCTTATTCATGAAATTCATACAAGAATCAATATCACACTTACCACAACCCGGTGTCGCCTCACATACGACCGGATTTGGTGAGGCTTGAGGAAGGCCATCATCTCCTCGTCTGAATACCTGGCGTACAGCTCTGGGTTGCCACTCCTGACCGCCTGGACCAGGAGCATCATGTCCACCTTGTTGTGGCGAGCGGCACCTGCCAAGGCACTCATAAACACCCGTACTTGGCGTGGCTCTGTTTGATGATAACAGCATCCCAGCGGTGCAGCCAGTGTCGGATGTCCAGTCTGACCACAGTACCCTCTTCACCCAGTCACCAAACAGATTCTCCAGGAAGGATGAACCGCTGTCACTGAAATGATATCAACATTTTGTGTACGTGTGTTACATGTTTTAATAACTGTTATGCCATGTGTTTCTTGCAAAAATGTACATAAAGTTAACTAATATGTACATCACTTGGATTATCAATTTCATCATAGGTTTCAATGGAATTGTTATTAAACTTACCGACAGCAGTTGTTGTCTGCATACAAGACTTTTGGCGCAGGGAGCATTGGCACGTCGAAACCTGGCAATGAGACCTCGCCATCGCGCATAGCACCCCTCAGACTCAGCTGCCACCACCACTGTCGTCACGAACTGGCCCCACTCGTCCAGCACACTGGTGACGTGCTATGGTGCCCTGGCCATCGCCATATATCTTCTTGAGGACCTATGAAAACAAAGCAGAACATTCATTGCGTGGTGTTTATTAACAGTCTGTCTGTTCCATATGATCACAAGTACTTTATACATACTTTTCTAGTGCCATCAATGCACAGGATTTCTCCAGTCACACTGAGGATTTGGTGTCTGTACATGGGCATCTTTCGATCTCCATGATCAGGTGAGCACGCCTCAGAACACGAGCCGACGGAAGGGGAGACGGCGCAATGGGAGGGGTGTAAGTGCCAGCTGCTCTCGCAAAGGACAGGATGCCTCTCTGAGATGACGCGGATCCAGCCGTGTGGGCCTCATACAGGAGAGTCTGGTACAGGTCACGTCGCTCCGCATCCACTCGTCGTGGCCCTGCTGCAGCAGTCTCTGCACCTTGCTCATGGACACAGCGTTGAGTCGGTCACTGATCAGGGTGACCACAGCTCTGTCCACAGCACGCTTCCCACACAGTATGGCAGGGAACATGCTTCTGACGGCCGGGCGAGTTCATCAGGATCTTGGGACTGTATGCCAGCCACGTGTACTGTGGGGCATTGTGTGCGTCTTCCTCCTCATCTTGGCTGTTGTCCATGCGCCTGGCTCATCGTCTGCCTCATCTTGTGACAATGTGGGCATGTCAGCTTCTCTGTCATCAGGGTGTAGTTGTACTTCATGCCACACACTTGCCTAAGCGTAGCTGCCGAAGCCTTTCTTCTCCAGGTACTCCTGGCGGTGCGGGGCAGTTGGTGTTGGGGCAGCGAATCAAGGCTTTCATCACACCGACTGGCCGCCAGAAGAAGGCAGGAGTGGTGAAAAACCAGCATGTTGGGCACCGCTCCCTGACAGACATAGGAAGTGGGGTGGGTGGAACTCCATCTTCTCCTTCAAGAGCTTCCTCTCCACTGTCTCTCCTTTCATTCTTGTACTTGGATGCCCTTTCAAACAGGCGTGCGTCTCGTTGCATTTAAGCCACTTGATGTTAGGAGGGGCTATACAAGGGCTTGGACAGATTCAAGTGGTTGCTCCCAGAATTTCTGCCAGCCCTCCAGCAGGATACCACCAGATTCTGAGGCAGAAGAATCTCGGAGGATGAGGGTCCGGGCCTGTTGTCAGAGTCCTGGCACACAGCAGAAGTGAGGTCTCCCAGGTGGTCAGCTGCGTGGAGACCGGCACCTCCACTCGTCTAGGACGTTTTCTAAAGAAGATATACCACAAAAATGTATCAACTGCATGGCTTGATACATACTGATGAATTTCACATGGCACAAACACACTCTGGAAGTCCTAGCAGCTCCACAGCATAATACAAAGTCATTTCATGTTCATTTCAGCATAATATTACCTGCAGCAGCCAACAATTCAGCATCACTTGCATAGTTGGGATCCTGCTGGAACTCGGAGATGGTCGATTTAGCCCTTTCTTTCGTTGACTGCTGTTTCTGCAGAAAGTAAAACACAACCGTAGAATAATCTCATAAAAGATACTTTTACTAGTACTGATTACTGTGTAACATCTCATCAATTACTCAGGTCTAAAAGATAACCCAGTTTATCTTACCTTCAACCTCCTGTCAAGATGCCATGTGACAGGAGGGAACTCTCTAGCGTACTCAGCAATCGCTCCTTTGCCACTTCAGAAGCTCATTCTTCTCACCTTTCTGGCAGTGTTCAAAGAGCAACCATACAAGCCAGCCGACATCATTTTCAAGAAGCCATCTGAATTTCTGTCCAGCGTGCTTCCCGAATGTAATGACCAGCTGGCCTTTCCACAGTTCACCCGGATATCTTGGCAGCCACCTCTGCTTTTTTGGGATCCAGCCATGTAGGGTCTTCTACCTTGCTGGGGACCTGTGCCTGAACTTTGCTGCATCTGTACACTGCAGCCTGGCCTCTCCTTGCCTGTACAAACAAATGTTTGGATACTGGTGCTGCTTTTGATGACTGATCAACGAAGATTTGGTGGTAAAGCTTTTACCACACACATCACAGTCCCAGTTCTCCTTGGTAAAATGAATTTTCTTGTGCCTTGTCAGGTTAGACTTCTCAGTGAACGTCTTGTCACACACACTGCACTGGTGTCTAGGTCGCTCCATGTTTCACCTGGTGTAGTAAAACATGAAGAAATATGAGTAAAACTAAAAACAGATCATTTAGATTTAGAATAATATTTAATATAGTATAGATTGATTTAATATAGTACAGTACTATATTAAAATCAATCTATGCTATATTATATCTAAATCTATATTCTTTAAATCAAAATCTATGTGTATCAATCAAACAGCCTAGTTTAACCTCAGATAGTTATGCATGATGAAACAGCACATTGTATCACATTGTATTACATTGTATCACATTGTATCACATTGTATTACATTGTATTGTATCACATTGTATTACATTGTATTACATTGTATCGCATTGTATTGTATCATTGTATCACTTTGGTCCGCTAGTTTTACCTCACATTATGTTGTGCATAACAATCTGAGGTAAAACTAGAGGAAGTTGATTGATTGACACGCATACAAAGTTATCATACAAGACTGAGAGCAAGTATATTGTCAGAAGTGACCTTACCGGTTTTAAAAATTGCTTTGCTACATCAGACACATAACACGCATTTCTACACCATAGACACTGAGACTTCAAATACTGTTTCTAATTTGCGATTTCAAGATGATGCTCACCTAAATGTCGAGTCATTAGACAGATGTGTTTTGGTCATGCCAACGGAATAACATTCATATCACCAGCTATACCTTTCATTTATTTTCTAATAATCGTCTGTGTGGATGTGCTGACGCCCCGTGTACACTAGCATGTCGTCCTCGGGAGGCGGATGAACCATGACAGAAAACTTTGTTGATAGCCCCAACTCAAAATAATTGCAACGTATTATGGATTAATCCTAAGAAAGCGTTGTTCTAAGTGTGGGTACACCTTTTATGGGATGTTTGTTCGTTTTCAACTCTGTGTCACCAGTCCGTTAGCTGCTAGCGCTAGCTATCTAGCCTACCGGCAAGTTGTCCATACGCTGTCATTACATATTAACACGCTAAATCCGCATATGTCAACGATGGTATGGTCAGTTTCTGATTTCCAGACAATCTTTTATCTTCTGACAAAATCGCCACAACTTCATACATGCCTAACAAATGTCTAACTAGCAGTGAAGGATGAAAATGATAAAACTCACCTGAGTGAAGAGAGCCGACCATGACATTCACCGATAGTAGCCGCCAGTGCGCGATAAATTAGATGACGTTTAAAATCCTCGCTCAATGATTGGTCTGTTGAGCAGAGATCGCTCAACCATTGGTGGGTTAGCGCTCAACTTTGCTCAACCATTGGTTGGTTGGCACTCAACTTTGCTCAACCATTGGTCGGCTGACGGTCATAGGACTTGGAGGAGAATTCGCCTGGGAATACCAGGTACCGTAAGCATTTTCACATCTTGGCAGATAACAAAGATATTCTTCTTAAATAGCCATGCTGGTCATGACATGCATATATACAGTATTTCTCATTTGTCTGCAGGCTTACGGCCATACCACCCTGAATACGCCCGATCTCGTCTGATCTCGGAAGCTAAGCAAGGTCAGGCCTGGTTAGTACTTGGACGGGTGACCGCCTGGGAATACCAGGTGCCGTAAGCTTTTTCACATCTCGGCAGGTAACAAAGATATTCTTCTTAAATAGCCATGCTGGTCATGACTGACATGCATATATACGGTATTTCTCATGTGCAGAAATGCTTACGGCCATACCACCCTGAATGCGCCCGATCTCGTCTGATCTCGGAAGCTAAGCAGGGTCAGGCCTGGTTAGTACTTGGACGGGTGACCGCCTGGGAATACCAGGTACCGTAAGCATTTTCACATCTTGGCAGATAACAAAGATATTCTTCTTAAATAGCCATGCTGGTCATGACTGACATGCATATATGCAGTATTTCTCATTTGTCTGGAGGCTTACGGCCATACCACCCTGAATACGCCCGATCTCGTCTGATCTCGGAAGCTAAGCAGGGTCAGGCCTGGTTAGTACTTGGACGGGTGACCGCCTGGGAATACCAGGTGCCGTAAGCTTTTTCACATCTCTGCAGGTAACAAAGATATTCTTCTTAAATAGCCATGCTGGTGATGACTGACATGCATATATACAGTATTTCTCATTTGTCTGCAGGCTTACGGCCATACCACCCTGAATACCCTGATCTCGGAAGCATAGCAGTGTCAGGCCTGGTTAGTACTTGGACGGGTGACCGCCTGGGAATACCAGGTGTCTTAAGCTTTCACATCTCTGCAGGTAACAAAGATATTCTTCTTAAATAGCCATGCTGGTGATGACTGACATGCATATATGCAGTATTTCTCATTTGTCTGGAGGCTTACGGCCATACCACCCTGAATACGCCCGATCTCGTCTGATCTCGGAAGCTAAGCAAGGTCAGGCCTGGTTAGTACTTGGACGGGTGACCGCCTGGGAATACCAGGTGCCGTAAGCTTTTTCACATCTCGGCAGGTAACAAAGATATTCTTCTTAAATAGCCATGCTGGTCATGACTGACATGCATATATACGGTATTTCTCATGTGCAGAGAGGCTTACGGCCATACCACCCTGAATACGCCCGATCTCGTCTGATCTCGGAAGCTAAGCAAGGTCAGGCCTGGTTAGTACTTGGACGGGTGACCGCCTGGGAATACCAGGTGCCGTAAGCTTTTTCACATCTCGGCAGGTAACAAAGATATTCTTCTTAAATAGCCATGCTGTGATGACTGACATGCATATATACAGTATTTCTCATTTGTCTGCAGGCTTACGGCCATACCACCTGAATACGCCCGATCTCGTCTGATCTCGGAAGCTAAGCAGGGTCAGGCCTGGTTAGTACTTGGACGGGTGACGCCTGGGAATACCAGGTACCGTAAGCATTTTCACATCTTGGCAGATAACAAAGATATTCTTCTTAAATAGCCATGCTGGTGATGACTGACATGCATATATACAGTATTTCTCATTTGTCTGCAGGCTTACGGCCATACCACCCTGAATACCCGATCTCGGAAGCTAAGCAGGGTCAGGCCTGGTTAGTACTTGGGCGGGTGACCGCCTGGGAATACCAGGTGCCGTAAGCTTTTCACATCTCGGCAGGTAACAAAGATATTCTTTTTAAATACCCATGCTTGTCATGACTGACATGCATATATACGGTATTTCTCATGTGCAGAGAGGCTTACGGCCATACCACCCTGAATACGCCCGATCTCGTCTGATCTCGGAAGCTAAGCAGGGTCAGGCCTGGTTAGTACTTGGATGGGTGACCGCCTGGGAATACCAGGTGCCGTAAGCTTATTCACATCTCGGCAGGTAACAAAGATATTCTTCTTAAATACCCATGCTTGTCATGACTGACATGCATATATAAGTATTTCTCATGTGCAGAAGGCTTACGGCCATACCACCCTGAATCGCCCGATCTCGTCTGATCTCGGAAGCTAAGCAGGGTCAGGCCTGGTTAGTACTTGGACGGGTGACCGCCTGGGAATACCAGCGTGCCGTAAGCTTTTCACATCGGCGGGTAACAAAGATATTCTTCTTAAATAGTCATGCTGGTGATGACATGCATATATGGTATTTCTCATGTGCAGAAATGCTTACGGCCATACCACCCTGAATGCGCCCGATCTCGTCTGATCTCGGAAGCTAAGCAGGGTCAGGCCTGTTAGTACTTGGACGGGTGACCGCCTGGGAATACCAGGTACCGTAGCATTTTCACATCTTGGCAGATAACAAAGATATTCTTCTTAAATAGCCATGCTGGTCATGACTGACATGCATATATACGGTATTTCTCATGTGCAGAGAGGCTACGGCCATACCACCCTGAATACGCGATCTCGTCTGATCTCGGAAGCTAAGCAAGGTCAGGCCTGGTTAGTACTTGGACGGGTGACCGCCTGGGAATACCAGGTGCCGTAAGCTTTTTCACATCTCGGCAGGTAACAAAGATATTCTTCTTAAATAGCCATGCTGGTGATGACTGACATGCATATATACAGTATTTCTCATTTGTCTGCAGGCTTACGGCCATACCACCCTGAATCGCCCGATCGTCTGATCTCGGAAGCTAAGCATGGTCAGGCCTGGTTAGTACTTGGACGGGTGACCGCCTGGGAATACCAGGTGCCGTAAGCTTTTCACATCTCTGCAGGTAACAAAGATATTCTTCTTAAATAGCCATGCTGGTGATAACTGACATGCATATATACAGTATTTCTCATGCGCAGAGAGGCTTACGGCCATACCACCCTGAATACGCCCGATCTCGTCTGATCTCGGAAGCTAAGCAGGGTCAGGCTTGGTTAGTACTTGGATGGGGACTGCCTGGGAATACCAGGTGCCGTAAGCTTTCACATCTCGGCAGGTAACAAAGATATTCTTCTTAAATAGCCATGCTGGTGATGACTGACATGCATATATACAGTATTTCTCATTTGTCTGCAGGCTTACGGCCATACCACCTGAATACGCCGATCTCGTCTGATCTCGGAAGCTAAGCAGGTCAGGCCTGGTTAGTACTTGGACGGTGACCGCCTCGGAATACCAGGTGCCGTAAGCATTCACATCTCTGCAGGTAACAAAGATATTCTTCTTAAATAGCCATGCTGGTGATAACTGACATGCATATATACAGTATTTCTCATGCGCAGAGAGCTGCGGCCATACCACCTGAATACGCCCGATCTCGTCTGATCTCGGAAGCTAAGCAGGGTCAGGCCTGGTTAGTACTTGGATGGGTGACCGCCTGGGAATACCAGGTGCCGTAAGCTTTTTCACATCTCGGCAGGTAACAAAGATATTCTTCTTAAATAGCCATGCTGGTGATGACATGCATATATATGGTATTTCTCATGTGCAGAAATGCTTACGGCCATACCACCCTGAATGCGCCTGATCTCGTCTGATCTCGGAAGCTAAGCAGGGTCAGGCCTGGTTAGTACTTGGACGGGTGACCGCCTGGGAATACCAGGTACCGTAAGCATTTTCACATCTTGGCAGATAACAAAGATATTCTTCTTAAATAGCCATGCTGGTCATGACTGACATGCATATATGCAGTATTTCTCATTTGTCTGGAGGCTTACGGCCATACCACCCTGAATACGCCCGATCTCGTCTGATCTCGGAAGCTAAGCAGGTAAGGCCTGATTAGTACTTGGGCGGGTGACCGCCTGGGAATACCAGGTGCCGTAAGCTTTTTCACATCTCGGCAGGTAACAAAGATATTCTTCTTAAATAGCCATGCTGGTGATGACTGACATGCATATATACAGTATTTCTCATTTGTCTGCAGGCTTACGGCCATACCACCCTGAATACGCCCGATCTCGTCTGATCTCGGAAGCTAAGCAGGGTCAGGCCTGGTTAGTACTTGGACGGGTGACCGCCTGGGAATACCAGGTGCCGTAAGCTTTTTCACATCTCTGCAGGTAACAAAGATATTCTTCTTAAATAGCCATGCTGGTGATGACATGCATATATATGGTATTTCTCATGTGCAGAAATGCTTACGGCCATACCACCCTGAATGCGCCCGATCTCGTCTGATCTCGGAAGCTAAGCAGGGTCAGGCCTGGTTAGTACTTGGACGGGTGACCGCCTGGGAATACCAGGTGTCGTAAGCTTTTTCACATATCTGCAGGTAGCAAAGATATTCTTCTTAAATAGCCATGCTGGTGATGACTGACATACATATATACAGTATTTCTCATTTGTCTGCAGGCTTACGGCCATACCACCCTGAATACGCCCGATCTCGTCTGATCTCGGAAGCTAAGCAGGGTCAGGCCTGGTTAGTACTTGGACGGGTGACCGCCTGGGAATACCAGGTGCCGTGAGCGTTTTCACATCTCGGCAGGTAACAAAGATATTCTTCTTAAATAGCCATGCTGGTCATGACTGACATGCATATATACGGTATTTCTCATGTGCAGAGAGGCTTACGGCCATACCACCTGAATACGCGGATCTCGTCTGATCTCGGAAGCTAAGCAAGGTCAGGCCTGGTTAGTACTTGGACGGGTGACCGCCTGGGAATACCAGGTGCCGTAAGCTTTTTCACATCTCGGCAGGTAACAAAGATATTCTTCTTAAATAGCCATGCTGGTGATGACTGACATGCATATATACAGTATTTCTCATTTGTCTGCAGGCTTACGGCCATACCACCCTGAATACGCCCGATCTCGTCTGATCTCGGAAGCTAAGCAGGGTCAGGCCTGGTTAGTACTTGACGGGTGACCGCCTGGAAATACCAGGTGCCGTAAGCTTTTCATCTCTGCAGGTAACAAAGATATTCTTCTTAAATAGCCATGCTGGTGATAACTGACATGCATATATACAGTATTTCTCATGCGCAGAGAGGCTTACGGCCATACCACCCTGAATACGCCAATCGTCTGATCTCGGAAGCTAAGCAGGGTCAGGCCTGGTTAGTACTTGGATGGGTGACCGCCTGGGAATACCAGGTGCCGTAAGCTTTTTCACATCTCGGCAGGTAACAAAGATATTCTTCTTAAATAGCCATGCTGGTCATGACTGACATGCATATATATGGTATTTCTCATGTGCAGAAATGCTTACGGCCATACCACCCTGAATGCGCCCGATCTCGTCTGATCTCGGAAGCTAAGCAGGGTCAGGCCTGGTTAGTACTTGGACGGGTGACCGCCTGGGAATACCAGGTACCGTAAGCATTTTCACATCTTGGCAGATAACAAAGATATTCTTCTTAAATAGCCATGCTGGTCATGACTGACATGCATATATGCAGTATTTCTCATTTGTCTGGAGGCTTACGGCCATACCACCCTGAATACGCCCGATCTCGTCTGATCTCGGAAGCTAAGCAGGGTCAGGCCTGGTTAGTACTTGGACGGGTGACCGCCTGGGAATACCAGGTGCCGTAAGCTTTTTCACATCTCTGCAGGTAACAAAGATATTCTTCTTAAATAGCCATGCTGGTGATGACTGACATGCATATATACAGTATTTCTCATTTGTCTGCAGGCTTACGGCCATACCACCCTGAATACGCCCGATCTCGTCTGATCTCGGAAGCTAAGCAAGGTCAGGCCTGGTTAGTACTTGGACGGGTGACCGCCTGGGAATACCAGGTGCCGTAAGCTTTTTCACATCTCGGCAGGTAACAAAGATATTCTTCTTAAATAGCCATGCTGGTCATGACTGACATGCATATATACGGTATTTCTCATGTGCAGAGAGGCTTACGGCCATACCACCCTGAATACGCCCGATCTCGTCTGATCTCGGAAGCTAAGCAGGGTCAGGCCTGGTTAGTACTTGGATGGGTGACCGCCTAGGAATACCAGGTGCCATGAGCTTTTTCACATCTCGGCAGTTAACAAAGATATTCTTCTTAAATAGCCATGCTGGTGATGACTGACATGCATATATACAGTATTTCTCATTTGTCTGCAGGCTTACGGCCATACCACCCTGAATACGCCCGATCTCGTCTGATCTCGGAAGCTAAGCAGGGTCAGGCCTGGTTAGTACTTGGACGGGTGACCGCCTGGGAATACCAGGTGCCGTAACCTTTTCACATCTCGGCAGGTAACAAAGATATTCTTCTTAAATAGCCATGCTGGTGATGACTGACATGCATATATACAGTATTTCTCATTTGTTTGCAGGCTTACGGCCATACCACCCTGAATACGCCCGATCTCGTCTGATCTCGGAAGCTAAGCAAGGTCAGGCCTGGTTAGTACTTGGACGGGTGACCGCCTGGGAATACCAGGTGCCGTAAGCTTTTTCACATCTCGGCAGGTAACAAAGATATTCTTCTTAAATAGCCATGCTGGTCATGACTGACATGCATATATACGGTATTTCTCATGTGCAGAGAGGCTTACGGCCATACCACCCTGAATGCGCCCGATCTCGTCTGATCTCGGAAGCTAAGCAGGGTCAGGCCTGGTTAGTACTTGGATGGGTGACCGCCTAGGAATACCAGGTGCCGTGAGCTTTTTCACATCTCGGCAGGTAACAAAGATATTCTTCTTAAATAGCCATGCTGGTGATGACTGACATGCATATATACAGTATTTCTCATTTGTCTGCAGGCTTACGGCCATACCACCCTGAATACGCCCGATCTCGTCTGATCTCGGAAGCTAAGCAGGGTCAGGCCTGGTTAGTACTTGGACGGGTGACCGCCTGGGAATACCAGGTGCCGTAAGCTTTTTCACATCTCGGCAGGTAACAAAGATATTCTTCTTAAATAGCCATGCTGGTCATGACTGACATGCATATATACGGTATTTCTCATGTGCAGAGAGGCTTACGGCCATACCACCCTGAATGCGCCCGATCTCGTCTGATCTCGGAAGCTAAGCAGGGTCAGGCCTGGTTAGTACTTGGATGGGTGACCGCCTAGGAATACCAGGTGCCGTGAGCTTTTTCACATCTCGGCAGGTAACAAAGATATTCTTCTTAAATAGCCATGCTGGTGATGACTGACATGCATATATACAGTATTTCTCATTTGTCTGCAGGCTTACGGCCATACCACCCTGAATACGCCCGATCTCGTCTGATCTCGGAAGCTAAGCAGGGTCAGGCCTGGTTAGTACTTGGACGGGTGACCGCCTGGGAATACCAGGTGCCGTAAGCTTTTTCACATCTCGGCAGGTAACAAAGATATTCTTCTTAAATAGCCATGCTGGTGATGACATGCATATATATGGTATTTCTCATGTGCAGAAATGCTTACGGCCATACCACCCTGAATGCGCCCGATCTCGTCTGATCTCGGAAGCTAAGCAGGGTCAGGCCTGGTTAGTACTTGGACGGGTGACCGCCTGGGAATACCAGGTGTAAAGCTTTTCACATATCTGCAGGTAGCAAAGATATTCTTCTTAAATAGCCATGCTGGTGATGACTGACATACATATATACAGTATTTCTCATTTGTCTGCAGGCTTACGGCCATACCACCCTGAATACGCCCGATCTCGTCTGATCTCGGAAGCTAAGCAGGGTCAGGCCTGGTTAGTACTTGGACGGGTGACCGCCTGGGAATACCAGGTGCCGTAAGCTTTTTCACATCTCTGCAGGTAACAAAGATATTCTTCTTAAATAGCCATGCTGGTGATGACATGCATATATATGGTATTTCTCATGTGCAGAGAGGCTTACGGCCATACCACCCTGAATACGCCCGATCTCGTCTGATCTCGGAAGCTAAGCAAGGTCAGGCCTGGTTAGTACTTGGACGGGTGACCGCCTGGGAATACCAGGTGCGTAAGCTTTCACATCTCGGCAGGTAACAAAGATATTCTTCTTAAATAGCCATGCTGGTGATGACTGACATGCATATATACAGTATTTCTCATTTGTCTGCAGGCTTACGGCCATACCACCCTGAATACGCCCGATCTCGTCTGATCTCGGAAGCTAAGCAGGTCAGGCCTGGTTAGTACTTGGACGGGTGACCGCCTGGGAATACCAGGTGCCGTAAGCTTTTTCACATCTCTGCAGGTAACAAAGATATTCTTCTTAAATAGCCATGCTGGTCATGACTGACATGCATATATATGGTATTTCTCATGTGCAGAAATGCTTACGGCCATACCACCCTGAATGCGCCCGATCTCGTCTGATCTCGGAAGCTAAGCAGGGTCAGGCCTGGTTAGTACTTGGACGGGTGACCGCCTGGGAATACCAGGTACCGTAAGCATTTTCACATCTTGGCAGATAACAAAGATATTCTTCTTAAATAGCCATGCTGGTCATGACTGACATGCATATATACGGTATTTCTCATGTGCAGAAATGCTTACGGCCATACCACCCTGAATACGCCCGATCTCGTCTGATCTCGGAAGCTAAGCGAGTCAGGCCTGGTTAGTACTTGGACGGGTGACCGCCTGGGAATACCAGGTACCGTAAGCATTTTCACATCTTGGCAGTAACAAGATATTCTTCTTAAATAGCCATGCTGGTCATGACTGACATGCATATATGCAGTATTTCTCATTTGTCTGGAGGCTTACGGCCATACCACCCTGAATACGCCCGATCTCGTCTGATCTGGAAGCTAAGCAGGTCAGGCCTGGTTAGTACTTGGACGGGTGACCGCCTGGGAATACCAGGTGCCGTAAGCTTTTTCACATCTCTGCAGGTAACAAAGATATTCTTCTTAAATAGCCATGCTGGTGATGACTGACATGCATATATACAGTATTTCTCATTTGTCTGCAGGCTTACGGCCATACCACCCTGAATACGCCTGATCTCGGAAGCTAAGCAGGGTCAGGCCTGGTTAGTACTTGGACGGGTGACGGCTGGGAATACCAGGTGTCTTACGCTTTTCACATCTCGGCAGGTAACAAAGATATTCTTCTTAAATAGCCATGCTGGTCATGACTGACATGCATATATACGGTATTTCTCATGTGCAGAGAGGCTTACGGCCATACCACCCTGAATACGCCCGATCTCGTCTGATCTCGGAAGCTAAGCAAGGTCAGGCCTGGTTAGTACTTGGACGGGTGACCGCCTGGGAATACCAGGTGCCATAAGCTTTCACATCTCGGCAGGTAACAAAGATATTCTTCTTAAATAGCCATGCTGGTGATGACTGACATGCATATATACAGTATTTCTCATTTGTCTGCAGGCTTACGGCCATACCACCCTGAATACGCCCGATCTCGTCTGATCTCGGAAGCTAAGCAGGGTCAGGCCTGGTTAGTACTTGGACGGGTGACCGCCTGGGAATACCAGGTACCGTAAGCATTTTCACATCTTGGCAGATAACAAAGATATTCTTCTTAAATAGCCATGCTGGTGATGACTGACATGCATATATACAGTATTTCTCATTTGTCTGCAGGCTTACGGCCATACCACCCTGAATACCCCTGATCTCGGAAGCTAAGCAGGGTCAGGCCTGGTTAGTACTTGGACGGGTGACCGCCTGGGAATACCAGGTGCCGTAAGCATTTTCACATCTCGGCAGGTAACAAAGATATTCTTTTTAAATAGCCATGCTTGTCATGATTGACATGCATATATACGGTATTTCTCATGTGCAGAGAGTCTTACGGCCATACCACCCTGAATACGCCCGATCTCGTCTGATCTCGGAAGTTAAGCAGGGTCAGGCCTGGTTAGTACTTGGATGGGTGACCGCCTGGGAATACCAGGTGCTGTAAGCTTTTTCACATCTCGGCAGGTAACAAAGATATTCTTCTTAAATAGCCATGCTGGTGATGACATGCATATATATGGTATTTCTCATGTGCAGAAATGCTTACGGCCATACCACCCTGAATGCGCCCGATCTCGTCTGATCTCGGAAGCTAAGCAGGGACAGGCCTGGTTAGTACTTGGACGGGTGACCGCCTAGGAATACCAGGTACCGTAAGCATTTTCACATCTTGGCAGATAACAAAGATATTCTTCTTAAATAGCCATGCTGGTCATGACTGACATGCATATATGCAGTATTTCTCATTTGTCTGGAGGCTTACGGCCATACCACCCTGAATACGCCCGATCTCGTCTGATCTCGGAAGCTAAGCAGGGTCAGGCCTGGTTAGTACTTGGACGGGTGACCGCCTGGGAATACCAGGTGCCGTAAGCTTTTTCACATCTCTGCAGGTAACAAAGATATTCTTCTTAAATAGCCATGCTGGTGATGACTGACATGCATATATACAGTATTTCTCATTTGTCTGCAGGCTTACGGCCATACCACCCTGAATACGCCCGATCTCGTCTGATCTCGGAAGCTAAGCAAGGTCAGGCCTGGTTAGTACTTGGACGGGTGACCGCCTGGGAATACCAGGTGCCGTAAGCTTTCACATCTCGGCAGGTAACACAAGATATTCTTCTTAAATAGCCATGCTGGTGATGACTGACATGCATATATACAGTATTTCTCATTTGTCTGCAGGAAAACGGCCATACCACCTGAATACGCCAGATCGTCTGATCTCGGAAGCTAAGCAGGGTCAGGCCTGGTTAGTACTTGACGGGTGACCGCCTGGGAATACCAGGTGCCGTAAGCTTTTCACATCTCGGCGGCAGTAACAAAGATATTCTTCTTAAATAGCCATGCTGGTCATGACTGACATGCATATATCGTATTTCTCATGTGCAGAGGCTTACGGCCATACCACCCTGAATGCGCCCGATCTGTCTGATCTCGGAAGCTAAGCAGGGTCAGGCCTGGTTAGTACTTGGATGGGTGACCGCCTGGGAATACCAGGTGCCATGAGCTTTCACATCTCGGCAGTTAACAAAGATATTCTTCTTAAATAGCCATGCTGGTGATGACTGACATGCATATATACAGTATTTCTCATTTGTCTGCAGGCTTACGGCCATACCACCCTGAATCGCCCGATCTCGTCTGATCTCGGAAGCTAAGCAGAAGTCAGGCCTGGTTAGTACTTGGGCGGGTGACCGCCTGGGAATACCAGTGCCGTAAGCTTTTTCACATCTCGGCAGGTAACAAAGATATTCTTCTTAAATAGCCATGCTGGTGATGACATGCATATATATGGTATTTCTCATGTGCAGAAATGCTTCGGCCATACCACCCTGAATCGCGCCCGATCCGTCTGATCTCGGAAGCTAAGCAGGTCAGGCCTGGTTAGTACTTGGACGGGTGACCGCCTGGGAATACCAGGTGCCGTAAGCTTTTTCACATATCTGCGGCAGTAACAAAGATATTCTTCTTAAATAGCCATGCTGGTGATGACTGACATGCATATATACAGTATTTCTCATGTCTGCAGGCTTACGGCCATACCACCCCTGAATCGCCCGATCTCGTCTGATCTCGGAAGCTAAGCAGGGTCAGGCCTGGTTAGTACTTGGATGGGTGACCGCCTGGGAATACCAGGTGCCGTAAGCTTTCACATCTCTGCAGGTAACAAAGATATTCTTCTTAAATAGCCATGCTGGTGATGACATGCATATATATGGTATTTCTCATGTGCAGAGGCTTCGGCCATACCACCCTGAATCACGCCCGATCGTCTGATCTCGGAAGCTAAGCAAGGTCAGGCCTGGTTAGTACTTGGACGGGTGACGCCTGGGAATACCAGGTGCGTAAGCTTTCACATCTCGGCAGGTAACAAAGATATTCTTCTTAAATAGCCATGCTGGTGATGACTGACATGCATATATACAGTATTTCTCATTTGTCTGCAGGCTTACGGCCATACCACCCTGAATACGCCCGATCTCCGTCTGATCTGGAAGCTAAGCAGGGTCAGGCCTGGTTAGTACTTGGACGGGTGACCGCCTGGGAATACCAGGTGCCGTAAGCTTTTTCACATCTCTGCAGGTAACAAAGATATTCTTCTTAAATAGCCATGCTGGTCATGACTGACATGCATATATATGGTATTTCTCATGTGCAGAGAGGCTGACGGCCATACCACCCTGAATGCGCCCGATCTCGTCTGATCTCGAAGCTAAGCAGGGTCAGGCCTGGTTAGTGGACGGGTGACCGCCTGGGAATACCAGGTGCCGTAAGCATTTTCACATCTGGCTGCATAACAAAGATATTCTTCTTAAATAGCCATGCTGGTCTGATGAGACATGCATATATATGGTATTTCTCATGTGCAGAAATGCTTCGCCATACCACCCTGAATGCGCCCGATCTCGTCTGATCTCGGAAGCTAAGCAGGGTCAGGCCTGGTTAGTACTTGGACGGGTGACCGCCTGGGAATACCAGGTGCCGTAAGCATTTTCACATCTTGGCAGATAACAAAGATATTCTTCTTAAATAGCCATGCTGGTCATGACTGACATGCATATATGCAGTATTTCTCATTTGTCTGGAGGCTTACGGCCATACCACCCTGAATACGCCCGATCTCGTCTGATCTCGGAAGCTAAGCAGGGTCAGGCCTGGTTAGTACTTGGACGGGTGACCGCCTGGGAATACCAGGTGCCGTAAGCTTTTTCACATCTCTGCAGGTAACAAAGATATTCTTCTTAAATAGCCATGCTGGTGATGACTGACATGCATATATACAGTATTTCTCATTTGTCTGCAGGCTTACGGCCATACCACCCTGAATACGCCTGATCTCGGAAGCTAAGCAGGGTCAGGCCTGGTTAGTACTTGGACGGGTGACCGCCTGGGAATACCAGGTGCGTAAGCTTTTCACATCTCGCAGGTTAACAAAGATATTCTTCTTAAATAGCCATGCTGGTCATGACTGACATGCATATATGCGGTATTTCTCATGTGCAGAAACCGCGACCATGCCACCACCTGAATCGCGATCTCGTCTGATCTCGGAAGCTAAGCAGGGTCAGGCCTGGTTAGTACTTGGACGGGTGACCGCCTGGGAATACCAGGTGCCGTAAGCTTTTCACATCTCGGCAGGTAACAAAGATATTCTTCTTAAATAGCCATGCTGGTGACATGCATATATACAGTATTTCTCATTTGTCTGCAGGCTTACGGCCATACCACCCTGAATACGCCCGATCGTCTGATCTCGGGAAGCAAAGGTCAGGCCTGTTAGATACTTGGACGGGTGACCGCCTGGGAATACCAGGTGCCGTAAGCTTTTCACATCTCGGCAGGTAACAAAGATATTCTTCTTAAATAGCCATGCTGGTGATGACTGACATGCATATATACAGTATTTCTCATTTGTCTGCAGGCTTACGGCCATACCACCCTGAATACGCCTGATCTCGAGGAAGCTAAGCAGGGTCAGGCCTGGTTAGTACTTGGACGGGTGACCGCCTGGGAATACCAGGTGCGTAAGCATTTTCACATCTCGGCGGTAAGATATTCTTCTTAAATAGCCATGCTGGTCATGACTGACATGCATATATGCACGTATTTCTCATTTGCTGAGAGCTTGGCCATACCACCTGAATACGCCCGATCTCGTCTGATCTCGGAAGCTAAGCAGGGTCAGGCCTGGTTAGTACTTGGATGGGTGACCGCCTGGGAAATACCAGGTGCCGTAAGCTTTTCACATCTCGGCAGGTAACAAAGATATTCTTCTTAAATAGCCATGCTGGTGATTGACATGCATATATATGGTATTTCTCATGTGCAGAAATGCTTACGGC
Organism: Miichthys miiuy; assembly: GCA_036365135.1. Classification (NCBI taxonomy): domain Eukaryota; kingdom Metazoa; phylum Chordata; class Actinopteri; family Sciaenidae; genus Miichthys; species Miichthys miiuy. Next base: position 5,497 of record JAAROE010000922.1, on the reverse strand, counting down.
CATACCACCCTGAATGCGCCCGATCTCGTCTGATCTCGGAAGCTAAGCAGGGTCAGGCCTGGTTAGTACTTGGATGGGTGACCGCCTGGGAATACCAGGTACCGTAAGCATTTTCACATCTTGGCAGATAACAAAGATATTCTTCTTAAATAGCCATGCTGGTCATGACTGACATGCATATATGCAGTATTTCTCATTTGTCTGGAGGCTTACGGCCATACCACCCTGAATACGCCCGATCTCGTCTGATCTCGGAAGCTAAGCAGGGTCAGGCCTGGTTAGTACTTGGATGGGTGACCGCCTGGGAATACCAGGTGCGTAAGCTTTTCACATCTCGGCAGGTAACAAAGATATTCTTCTTAAATAGCCATGCTGGTGATGACATGCATATACAGTATTTCTCATTTGTCTTACGGCCATACCACCCTGAATCGCCCGATCTCGTCTGATCTCGGAAGCTAAGCAGGTCAGGCCTGGTTAGTACTTGGATGGGTGACCGCCTGGGAATACCAGGTGCCGTAAGCTTTTTCACATCTCGGCAGGTAACAAAGATATTCTTCTTAAATAGCCATGCTGGTCATGACTGACATGCATATATACGGTATTTCTCATGTGCAGAGAGGCTTACGGCCATACCACCCTGAATACGCCCGATCTCGTCTGATCTCGGAAGCTAAGCAGGGTCAGGCCTGGTTAGTACTTGGACGGGTGACCGCCTGGGAATACCAGGTGCCGTAAGCTTTTTCACATCTCGGCAGGTAACAAAGATATTCTTCTTAAATAGCCATGCTGGTGATGACTGACATGCATATATACGGTATTTCTCATTTGTCTGCAGGCTTACGGCCATACCACCCTGAATACGCCCGATCTCGTCTGATCTCGGAAGCTAAGGAAGGTCAGGCCTGGTTAGTACTTGGACGGGTGACCGCCTGGGAATACCAGGTGCCGTAAGCTTTTTCACATCTCGGCAGGTAACAAAGATATTCTTCTTAAATAGCCATGCTGGTGATGACTGACATGCATATATACAGTATTTCTCATTGTCTGAAGGCTTCGGCCATACCACCTGAATCGCCCGATCTCGTCTGATCTCGGAAGCTAAGCAGGGTCAGGCCTGGTTAGTACTTGGATGGGTGACCGCCTGGGAATACCAGGTGCCGTAAGCTTTTTCACATCTCGGCAGGTAACAAAGATATTCTTCTTAAATAGCCATGCTGGTCATGACTGACAGCATATATGGTATTTCTCATGTGCAGAGGCTGCGGCCATACCACCTGAATACGCCCGATCGTCTGATCTCGGAAGCTAAGCAGGGTCAGGCCTGGTTAGTACTTGGATGGGTGACCGCCTGGGAATACCAGGTGCCGTAAGCTTTTCACATCTCGGCAGGTAACAAAGATATTCTTCTTAAATAGCCATGCTGGTGACATGCATATATATGGTATTTCTCATGTGCAGAAATGCTTACGGCCATACCACCCTGAATACGCCCGATCTCGTCTGATCTCGGAAGCTAAGCAGGGTCAGGCCAGTTAGTACTTGGGCGGTTGACCGCCTGGGAATACCAGGTACCATAAAGCATTTTCACATCTCGGCAGGTAACAAAGATATTCTTCTTAAATAGCCATGCTGGTCATGACTGACATGCATATATACAGTATTTCTCATTTGTCTGGAGGCTTACGGCCATACCACCCTGAATACGCCCGATCTCGTCTGATCTCGGAAGCTAAGCAGGGTCAGGCCTGGTTAGTACTTGGATGGGTGACCGCCTGGGAATACCAGGTGCCGTAAGCTTTTTCACATCTCGGCAGGTAACAAAGATATTCTTAAATAGCCATGCTGGTGATGACATGCATATATATGGTATTTCTCATGTGCAGAAATGCTTACGGCCATACCACCCTGAATACGCCCGATCTCGTCTGATCTCGGAAGCTAAGCAGGGTCAGGCCTGGTTAGTACTTGGACGGGTGACCGCCTGGGAATACCAGGTGCCGTAAGCTTTTTCACATCTCGGCAGGTAACAAAGATATTCTTCTTAAATAGCCATGCTGGTCATGACTGACATGCATATATACGGTATTTCTCATGTGCAGAGAGGCTTACGGCCATACCACCCTGAATACGCCCGATCTCGTCTGATCTCGGAAGCTAAGCAAGGTCAGGCCTGGTTAGTACTTGGACGGGTGACCGCCTGGGAATACCAGGTGCCGTAAGCTTTTTCACATCTCGGCAGGTAACAAAGATATTCTTCTTAAATAGCCATGCTGGTGATGACTGACATGCATATATACGGTATTTCTCATGTGCAGAGAGGCTTACGGCCATACCACCTGAATACGCCGATCTCGTCTGATCTCGGAAGCTAAGGAAGGTCAGGCCTGGTTAGTACTTGGATGGGTGACCGCCTGGGAATACCAGGTGCCGTAAGCATTTTCACATCTTGGCAGATAACAAAGATATTCTTCTTAAATAGCCATGCTGGTGATGACTGACATGCATATATACAGTATTTCTCAGTTGTCTGCAGGCTTACGTCCATACCACCCTGAATACGCCTCGATCGTCTGATCTCGAGGCTAAGCAGGGTCAGGCCTGAATAGTACTTGGATGGGTGACCGCCTGCCAATACTGGTGCCGTCAGCTTTCACATCTCGGCAGGTAACAAAGATATTCTTCTTAAATAGCCATGCTGGTCATGACTGACATGCATATATCTGGTATTTCTCATGTGCGCGAGGCTTACGGCCATACCACCCTGAATACGCCCGATCGTCTGATCTCGGAAGCTAAGCAGGGTCAGGCCTGTAGTTAGTACTTGGATGGGTGACCGCCTGGGAATACCAGGTGCCGTAAGCTTTTTCACATCTCGGCAGGTAACAAAGATATTCTTCTTAAATAGCCATGCTAGTGATGACTGACATGCATATATACAGTATTTCTCATTCGTCTGCAGGCTTACGGCCATACCACCCTGAATACGCCCGATCTCGTCTGATCTCGGAAGCTAAGCAGGGTCAGGCCTGAATTAGTACTTGGATGGGTGACGCCTGGGAATACCAGGTGCCGTAAGCTTTCACATCTCGGCAGGTAACAAGATATTCTTCTTAAATAGCCATGCTGGTGATGACTGACATGCATATATACGGTATTTCTCATGTGCAGAGGCTTGCAGCCGCCTACCACCTGAATACGCCCGATCTCGTCTGATCTCGGAAGCTAAAGGGTCAGGCCTGGTTAGTGGATGGGTGACCGCCTGGGAAAACCAGGTGCCGTAAGCTTTTCACATCTCGGCAGGTAACAAAGATATTCTTCTTAAATAGCCATGCTGGTGATGACTGACATGCATATATACGGTATTTCTCATTTGTCTGCAGGCTTACGGCCATACCACCTGAATCGCCGATCTCGTCTGATCTCGGAAGCTAAGAAGGTCAGGCCTGGTTAGTACTTGAATGGGTGACCGCCTGGGAATACCAGGTGCCGTAAGCTTTTCACATCTCGGCAGGTAACAAAGATATTCTTCTTAAATAGCCATGCTGGTCATGACTGACATGCATATATACAGTATTTCTCAGTTGTCTGCTGCAGGCTTAGTCCATACCACCCTGAATCGCCTGATCGTCTGATCTCTCGGGCTAAGCAGGTTTGGGCCTGGTTAATTACTTGGATGGGTGACGCGCAGAAATACCAGGTGCCGTAAGCTTTTCATCTCGGCAGGTAACAAAGATATTCTTCTTAAATAGCCATGCTGGTGATGACTGACATGCATGCTCTGGAATTTCTCATGTGCAGAGGGCTTACGGCCATACCACCCTGAATCACGCCGATCTGCGTCTGATCTCGGAAGCTAAGCAGGGTCAGGCCTGGACCCAGTACTTGGATGGGTGACCGCCTGGGAATACCAGGTGCCGTAAGCTTTTCACATCTCGGCAGTAACAAAGATATTCTTCTTAAATAGCCATGCTAGTGATGACTGACATGCATATATACAGTATTTCTCATTAAGTCTGCAGGCTTACGGCCATACCACCGCCTGAATCGCCCGATCTGTCTGATCTCGGAAGCTAAGCAGGGTCAGGCCTGGACCAGTACTTGGGCCGGGTGACTAGCCTGGGGTACCAGGTGCCGTAAGCTTTTCACATCTCGGCAGGTAACAAAGATATTCTTCTTAAATAGCCATGCTGGTGATGACTGACATGCATATATACGGAATTTCTCATGTGCAGAGGCTTACGGCCATACCACCTGAATACGCCCGATCTCGTCTGATCTCGGAAGCTAAGCAGAGGTCAGGCCTGGCCAGTACTTGGGCGGTGACCGCCTGAATACCAGGTGCCGTAAAGCTTTTCACATCTCGGCAGGTAACAAAGATATTCTTCTTAAATAGCCATGCTGGTGATAACTGACATGCATATATACAGGTATTTCTCATGCTGCAGGGAAACTGCGGCCATACCACCCTGAATCGCCGATCTGCGTCTGATCTCGGGAAGCTAAGCAGGGTCAGGCCTGGTTAGTACTTGGACGGTGACCGCCTGGGAATACCAGGTACGTAAGCATTTTTCACATCTTGGCAGATAACAAGATATTCTTCTTAAATAGCCATGCTGGTCATGACTGACATGCATATATGCAGTATTTCTCATTTGCTGGAGGCTTACGGCCATACCACCTGAATCGCCCGATCTCGTCTGATCTCGGAAGCTAAGCAGGGTCAGGCCTGGTTTAGTACTTGGATGGGTGACCGCCTGGGAATACCAGGTGCCGTGGCTTTTTCACATCTCGGCAGGTAACAAAGATATTCTTAAATAGCCATGCTGGTGATGACATGCATATATATGGTATTTCTCATGTGCAGAAATGCTACGGCCATACCACTCTGAATGCGCCCGATCTGCGTCTGATCTCGGAAGCTAAGCAGGTCAGGCCTGGTTAGTACTTGGACGGGTGACCGCCTGGGAATACCAGGTACCGTAGCATTTTCACATCTTGGCAGATAACAAGATATTCTTCTTAAATAGCCATGCTGGTCATGACTGACATGCATATACGGTATTTCTCATTTGCAGAGGCTTACGGCCATACCACCTGAATCGCCCGATCGTCTGATCTCGGAAGCTAAGCAAGGTCAGGCCTGGTTAGTACTTGGACGGGTGACCGCCTGGGAATACCAGGTGCCGTAAGCTTTCACATCTCGGCAGGTAACAGATATTCTTCTTAAATAGCCATGCTGGTGATGACTGACATGCATATATACAGTATTTCTCATTCGTCTGCAGGCTTACGGCCATACCACCCTGAATACGCCCGATCTCGTCTGATCTCGGAAGCTAAGCAGGGTCAGGCCTGGATAGTACTTGGATGGGTGACAGCCTGGATACCAGGTGCCGTGAAGCTTTTTCACATCTCGGCAGGTAACAAGATATTCTTCTTAAATAGCCATGCTGGTCATGACTGACATGCATATATACAGTATTTCTCATGTGCA
>JAAROE010000921.1:0-62500 GCA_036365135.1 Miichthys miiuy | reverse complement strand
TATGGAGAGGGAATGTGGAGTTGGGAGTTGTTTTTGCTTTTACTTTGCTGCGGAGACGGAATGTGTGGAGGGGAGGTTTTTCATTTTCTTGGTGGCTTTGGCACAGCGGAGGACTGTGCACAGTGTGGGAATGTGGAGTGGGGAATGCTTGTGACTCTGTGGACGTGGGAGGAGGATGTCCGATGCCTCGACACACACACACACCAATGGACAGGCACCACCTGGCCCAGCCAGTGTTTTTTCCCCTACCCTAACCAGCCAGTGCCTTGGTTGTGAGTTGTGTGTCTGTGGAGATCCCATTCACGGTGACGACATCTGGCCCAGCCCTTCCCCGGATCCCAAGTATGGACAACCCTAGCCCAAACCCCAATTCTGCCGGTACCATGTGGGTGTCTGCGGAGAGCTCCGTGGAGGGTGAGACAACCATCCCTAGCCCCATCCCCTAACCCTAACCCCAGGACAGTGAGACAACCACCCCTAGCCCTGTCCCCTAATCCTAACCGTGGTCTCCTTCCCCAACCCTTTTCCCTAACCCTACTCACCTGAAACCTAAAAAGGAAGAAAAATTAAATAAAATACTCACCTGGACCTGGAACCTGTAAAGAAAGAAACCTGAAAGAAAGAAGAAAATTAAATATAATACTCACCTGGAACCTGAAAGAAAGATGAAAATAAAAGAAATACTTACCTGAAACCTGAAAGAAAGAAGAAACTTAAACAAAGAAAACCTGAAAGAAAGAAGAAAAGTAAAAGAAATACTTACCCAGAACCTGAAAGAAAGAAGAAACTTAAACACAAGGAAGAAAGAATATGCTCTGACCTGCCTGATGAAGAACAAATAGATTCAAACGCTATGCAACAAGGCAGAGCACTATATCAAGACGTGAGTCTAATTTTTGAAAGAACACAGGGTAAATTACCCTGTGTTTTATTTAAGCCTCAGTTATGGAGAGGGAATGTGGAGTTGGGAGTTGTTTTTGCTTTTACTTTGTTGGAGACGGAATGTGTGGAGGGGAGGTTTTTCATTTTCTTTGGCTTTGGCGGCACAGCGGAGGACTGTGCACAGTGTGGGAATGTGGAGTGGGGAATGCTTGTGACTCTGTGGACGTGGAGTGGAGGATGTCCGATGCCTCGACACACACACACACCAATGGACCGTGCACCACCTGGCCCAGCCAGTTTTTTCCCTACCCTAACCAGCCAGTGCCTTGGTTGTGAGTTGTGTGTCTGTGGAGATCCCATTCACGGTGACGACATCTGGCCCAGCCCTTCCCCGATCCCAAGTATGGACAACCCTAGCCCAAACCCCAATTCTGCCGGTACCATGTGGGTGTCTGCCGGAGAGCTCCGTGGAGGGTGAGACAACCATCCCTAGCCCCATCCCCTAACCCTAACCCCAGGACAGTGAGACAACCACCCCTAGCCCTGTCCCCTAATCCTAACCGTGGTCTCCTTTCCCAACCTTTTCCCTAACCCTACTCACCTGAAACCTAAAAAGGAAGAAAAATTAAATAAAATACTCACCTGGACCTGGAACCTGTAAAGAAAGAAACCTGAAAGAAAGAAGAAAATTAAATATAATACTCACCTGGAACCTGAAAGAAAGATGAAAATAAAAGAAATACTTACCTGAAACCTGAAAGAAAGAAGAAACTTAAACAAAGAAAACCTGAAAGAAAGAAGAAAAGTAAAAGAAATACTTACCCAGAACCTGAAAGAAAGAAGAAACTTAAACACAAGGAAGAAAGAATATGCTCTGACCTGCCTGATGAAGAACAAATAGATTCAAACGTTATGCAACAAGGCAGAGCACTATATCAAGACGTGAGTCTAATTTTTGAAAGAACACAGGTAAATTACCCTGTGTTTTATTTAAGCCTCAGTTATGGAGAGGGAATGTGGAGTTGGGAGTTGTTTTTGCTTTTACTTTGGCGGAGACGGAATGTGTGGAGTGGGGAGGTTTTTCATTTTCTTTGGTGGCTTTGGCGGCACAGCGGAGGACTGTGCACAGTGTGGGAATGTGGAGTGGGGAATGCTTGTGACTCTGTGGACGTGGGAGGAGGATGTCCGATGCCTCGACACACACACACACCAATGGACCGTGCACCACCTGGCCCAGCCAGTGTTTTTTCCCCTACCCTAACCAGCCAGTGCCTTGGTTGTGAGTTGTGTGTCTGTGGAGATCCCATTCACGGTGACGACATCTGGCCCAGCCCTTCCCCCGGATCCCAAGTATGGACAACCCTAGCCCAAACCCCATTCTGCCGGTACCATGTGGGTGTCTGCCGGAGAGCTCCGTGGAGGGTGAGACAACCATCCCTAGCCCCATCCCCTAACCCTAACCCCAGGACAGTGAGACAACCACCCCTAGCCCTGTCCCCTAATCCTAACCGTGGTCTCCTTTCCCAACCCTTTTCCCTAACCCTACTCACCTGAAACCTAAAAAGGAAGAAAATTAAATAAAATACTCACCTGGACCTGGAACCTGTAAAGAAAGAAACCTGAAAGAAAGAAGAAAAATTAAATATAATACTACCTGGAACCTGAAAGAAAGATGAAAAATAAAAGAAATACTTACCTGAAACCTGAAAGAAAGAAGAAACTTAAACAAAGAAAACCTGAAAGAAAGAAGAAAAGTAAAAGAAATACTTACCCAGAACCTGAAAGAAAGAAGAAACTTAAACACAAGGAAGAAAGAATATGCTCTGACCTGCCTGATGAAGAACAAATAGATTCAAACGCTATGCAACAAGGCAGAGCACTATATCAAGACGTGAGTCTAATTTTTGAAAGAACACAGGGTAAATTACCCTGTGTTTTATTTAAGCCTCAGTTATGGAGAGGGAATGTGGAGTTGGGAGTTGTTTTTGCTTTTACTTTGCTATGAGACGGAATGTGTGGAGTGGGGAGGTTTTTCATTTTCTTTGTGGCTGGCGGCACAGCGGAGGACTGTGCACAGTGTGGGAATGTGGAGTGGGGAATGCTTGTGACTCTGTGGACGTGGGAGTGGAGGATGTCCGATGCCTCGACACACACACACACCAATGGACCTGCACCACCTGGCCCAGCCAGTGTTTTTTCCCTACCCTAACCAGCCAGTGCCTTGGTTGTGAGTTGTGTGTCTGTGGAGATCCCATTCACGGTGACGACATCTGGCCCAGCCCTTCCCCGGATCCCAAGTATGGACAACCCTAGCCCAAACCCCAATTCTGCCGGTACCATGTGGGTGTCTGCCGGAGAGCTCCGTGGAGGGTGAGACAACCATCCCTAGCCCCATCCCCTAACCCTAACCCCAGGACAGTGAGACAACCACCCCTAGCCCTGTCCCCTAATCCTAACCGTGGTCTCCTTTCCCCAACCCTTTTCCTAACCCTACTCACCTGAAACCTAAAAAGGAAGAAAAATTAAATAAAATACTCACCTGGACCTGGAACCTGTAAAGAAAGAAACCTGAAAGAAAGAAGAAAATTAAATATAATACTCACCTGGAACCTGAAAGAAAGATGAAAATAAAAGAAATACTTACCTGAAACCTGAAAGAAAGAAGAAACTTAAACAAAGAAAACCTGAAAGAAAGAAGAAAAGTAAAAGAAATACTTACCCAGAACCTGAAAGAAAGAAGAAACTTAAACACAAGGAAGAAAGAATATGCTCTGACCTGCCTGATGAAGAACAAATAGATTCAAACGCTATGCAACAAGGCAGAGCACTATATCAAGACGTGAGTCTAATTTTTGAAAGAACACAGGGTAAATTACCCTGTGTTTTATTTAAGCCTCAGTTATGGAGAGGGAATGTGGAGTTGGGAGTTGTTTTTGCTTTTACTTTGGCTATGGAGACGGAATGTGGAGTGGGGAGGTTTTTCATTTTCTTTGGTGGCGGCACAGCGGAGGACTGTGCACAGTGTGGGAATGTGGAGTGGGGAATGCTTGTGACTCTGTGGACGTGGAGTGGAGGATGTCCGATGCCTCGACACACACACACACCAATGGACCGTGCACCACCTGGCCCAGCCAGTGTTTTTTCCCTACCCTAACCAGCCAGTGCCTTGGTTGTGAGTTGTGTGTCTGTGGAGATCCCATTCACGGTGACGACATCTGGCCCAGCCCTTCCCGGATCCCAAGTATGGACAACCCTAGCCCAAACCCCCATTCTGCCGGTACCATGTGGGTGTCTGCCGGAGAGCTCCGTGGAGGGTGAGACAACCATCCCTAGCCCCATCCCCTAACCCTAACCCCAGGACAGTGAGACAACCACCCCTAGCCCTGTCCCCTAATCCTAACCGTGGTCTCCTTTCCCAACCCTTTTCCCTAACCCTACTCACCTGAAACCTAAAAAGGAAGAAAAATTAAATAAAATACTCACCTGGACCTGAACCTGTAAAGAAAGAAACCTGAAAGAAAGAAGAAAAATTAAATATAATACTCACCTGAACCTGAAAGAAAGATGAAAATAAAAGAAATACTTACCTGAAACCTGAAAGAAAGAAGAAACTTAAACAAAGAAAACCTGAAAGAAAGAAGAAAAGTAAAAGAAATACTTACCCAGAACCTGAAAGAAAGAAGAAACTTAAACACAAGGAAGAAAGAATATGCTCTGACCTGCCTGATGAAGAACAAATAGATTCAAACGCTATGCAACAAGGCAGAGCACTATATCAAGACGTGAGTCTAATTTTTGAAAGAACACAGGTAAATTACCCTGTGTTTTATTTAAGCCTCAGTTATGGAGAGGGAATGTGGAGTTGGGAGTTGTTTTTGCTTTTACTTTGCTATGGAGACGGAATGTGTGGAGTGGGGAGGTTTTTCATTTTCTTTGGTGGCTTGGCGGCACAGCGGAGGACTGTGCACAGTGTGGGAATGTGGAGTGGGGAATGCTTGTGACTCTGTGGACGTGGAGTGGAGGATGTCCGATGCCTCGACACACACACACCAATGGACTGCACCACCTGGCCCAGCCAGTGTTTTTTCCCTACCCTAACCAGCCAGTGCCTTGGTTGTGAGTTGTGTGTCTGTGGAGATCCCATTCACGGTGACGACATCTGGCCCAGCCCTCCCCGGATCCCAAGTATGGACAACCCTAGCCCAAACCCCAATTCTGCCGGTACCATGTGGGTGTCTGCCGGAGAGCTCCGTGGAGGGTGAGACAACCATCCCTAGCCCCATCCCCTAACCCTAACCCCAGGACAGTGAGACAACCACCCCTAGCCCTGTCCCCTAATCCTAACCGTGGTCTCCTTTCCCAACCCTTTCCCTAACCCTACTCACCTGAAACCTAAAAAGGAAGAAAATTAAATAAAATACTCACCTGGACCTGGAACCTGTAAAGAAAGAAACCTGAAAGAAAGAAGAAAATTAAATATAATACTCACCTGAACCTGAAAGAAAGATGAAAATAAAAGAAATACTTACCTGAAACCTGAAAGAAAGAAGAAACTTAAACAAAGAAAACCTGAAAGAAAGAAGAAAAGTAAAAGAAATACTTACCCAGAACCTGAAAGAAAGAAGAAACTTAAACACAAGGAAGAAAGAATATGCTCTGACCTGCCTGATGAAGAACAAATAGATTCAAACGCTATGCAACAAGGCAGAGCACTATATCAAGACGTGAGTCTAATTTTTGAAAGAACACAGGTAAATTACCCTGTGTTTTATTTAAGCCTCAGTTATGGAGAGGGAATGTGGAGTTGGGAGTTGTTTTTGCTTTTACTTTGGCTATGGAGACGGAATGTGGAGTGGGGAGGTTTTTCATTTTCTTTGGTTTTTGGCACAGCGGAGGACTGTGCACAGTGTGGGAATGTGGAGTGGGGAATGCTTGTGACTCTGTGGACGTGGGAGGAGGATGTCCGATGCCTCGACACACACACACACCAATGGACTGGCACCACCTGGCCCAGCCAGTGTTTTTTCCCTACCCTAACCAGCCAGTGCCTTGGTTGTGAGTTGTGTGTCTGTGGAGATCCCATTCACGGTGACGACATCTGGCCCAGCCCTTCCCGGATCCCAAGTATGGACAACCCTAGCCCAACCCCCAATTCTGCCGGTACCATGTGGGTGTCTGCCGAGAGCTCCGTGGAGGGTGAGACAACCATCCCTAGCCCCATCCCTAACCCTAACCCCAGGACAGTGAGACAACCACCCTAGCCCTGTCCCCTAATCCTAACCGTGGTCTCCTTTCCCAACCCTTTCCCTAACCCTACTCACCTGAAACCTAAAAAGGAAGAAAAATTAAATAAAATACTCACCTGGACCTGGAACCTGTAAAGAAAGAAACCTGAAAGAAAGAAGAAAATTAAATATAATACTCACCTGAACCTGAAAGAAAGATGAAAATAAAAGAAATACTTACCTGAAACCTGAAAGAAAGAAGAAACTTAAACAAAGAAAACCTGAAAGAAAGAAGAAAAGTAAAAGAAATACTTACCCAGAACCTGAAAGAAAGAAGAAACTTAAACACAAGGAAGAAAGAATATGCTCTGACCTGCCTGATGAAGAACAAATAGATTCAAACGCTATGCAACAAGGCAGAGCACTATATCAAGACGTGAGTCTAATTTGAAAGAACACAGGGTAAATTACCCTGTGTTTTATTTAAGCCTCAGTTATGGAGAGGGAATGTGTGGAGTTGGGAGTTGTTTTTGCTTTTACTTTGGCTATGGAGACGGAATGTGTGGAGTGGGGAGGTTTTTCATTTTCTTTGGTGGCTTTGGCACAGCGGAGGACTGTGCACAGTGTGGGAATGTGGAGTGGGGAATGCTTGTGACTCTGTGGACGTGAGTGGAGGATGTCCGATGCCTCGACACACACACACACCAATGGACTGCACCACCTGGCCCAGCCAGTGTTTTTTCCCTACCCTAACCAGCCAGTGCCTTGGTTGTGAGTTGTGTGTCTGTGGAGATCCCATTCACGGTGACGACATCTGGCCCAGCCCTTCCCCGGATCCCAAGTATGGACAACCCTAGCCCAAACCCCAATTCTGCCGGTACCATGTGGGTGTCTGCCGGAGAGCTCCGTGGAGGGTGAGACAACCATCCCTAGCCCCATCCCTAACCCTAACCCCAGGACAGTGAGACAACCACCCCTAGCCCTGTCCCCTAATCCTAACCGTGGTCTCCTTTCCCAACCCTTTTCCCTAACCCTACTCACCTGAAACCTAAAAAGGAAGAAAAATTAAATAAAATACTCACCTGGACCTGGAACCTGTAAAGAAAGAAACCTGAAAGAAAGAAGAAAAATTAAATATAATACTCACCTGGAACCTGAAAGAAAGATGAAAATAAAAGAAATACTTACCCAGAACCTGAAAGAAAGAAGAAACTTAAACACAAGGAAGAAAGAATATGCTCTGACCTGCCTGATGAAGAACAAATAGATTCAAACGCTGCAACAAGGCAGAGCACTATATCAAGACGTGAGTCTAATTTGAAAGAACACAGGGTAAATTACCCTGTGTTTTATTTAAGCCTCAGTTATGGAGAGGGAATGTGTGGAGTTGGGAGTTGTTTTTGCTTTTACTTTGTTATGGAGACGGAATGTGTGTGGGGAGGTTTTTCATTTTCTTTGGTGGCTTTGGCGGCACAGCGGAGGACTGTGCACAGTGTGGGAATGTGGAGTGGGGAATGCTTGTGACTCTGTGGACGTGGAGTGGAGGATGTCCGATGCCTCGGACACACACACACACCAATGGATCAGGCACCACCTGGCCCAGCCAGTGTTTTTTTCCCTACCCTAACCAGCCAGTGCCTTGGTTGTGAGTTGTGTGTCTGTGGAGATCCCATTCACGGTGACGACATCTGGCCCAGCCCTTCCCGGATCCCAAGTATGGACAACCCTAGCCCAAACCCCAATTCTGCCGGTACCATGTGGGTGTCTGCGGAGAGCCCGTGGAGGGTGAGACAACCATCCCTAGCCCCATCCCCTAACCCTAACCCCAGGACAGTGAGACAACCACCCCTAGCCCTGTCCCCTAATCCTAACCGTGGTCTCCTTTCCCAACCCTTTTCCTAACCCTACTCACCTGAAACCTAAAAAGGAAGAAAATTAAATAAAATACTCACCTGGACCTGGAACCTGTAAAGAAAGAAACCTGAAAGAAAGAAGAAAATTAAATATAATACTCACCTGGAACCTGAAAGAAAGATGAAAAATAAAAGAAATACTTACCCAGAACCTGAAAGAAAGAAGAAACTTAAACACAAGGAAGAAAGAATATGCTCTGACCTGCCTGATGAAGAACAAATAGATTCAAACGCTATGCAACAAGGCAGAGCACTATATCAAGACGTGAGTCTAATTTTTGAAAGAACACAGGGTAAATTACCCTGTGTTTTATTTAAGCCTCAGTTATGGAGAGGGAAATGTGGAGTTGGGAGTTGTTTTTGCTTTTACTTTGGTTGCGGAGACGGAATGTGTGGAGTGGGGAGGTTTTTCATTTTCTTTGGTGGCTTTGGCGGCACAGCGGAGGACTGTGCACAGTGTGGGAATGTGGAGTGGGGAATGCTTGTGACTCTGTGGACGTGGGAGGAGGATGTCCGATGCCTCGACACACACACACACCAATGGACTGCACCACCTGGCCCAGCCAGTGTTTTTTCCCTACCCTAACCAGCCAGTGCCTTGGTTGTGAGTTGTGTGTCTGTGGAGATCCCATTCACGGTGACGACATCTGGCCCAGCCCTTCCCCCGGATCCCAAGTATGGACAACCCTAGCCCAAACCCCCAATTCTGCCGGTACCATGTGGGTGTCTGCCGGAGAGCTCCGTGGAGGGTGAGACAACCATCCCTAGCCCCATCCCCTAACCCTAACCCCAGGACAGTGAGACAACCACCCCTAGCCCTGTCCCCTAATCCTAACCGTGGTCTCCTTTCCCCAACCCTTTTCCCTAACCCTACTCACCTGAAACCTAAAAAAGGAAGAAAAATTAAATAAAATACTCACCTGGACCTGGAACCTGTAAAGAAAGAAACCTGAAAGAAAGAAGAAAAATTAAATATAATACTCACCTGGAACCTGAAAGAAAGATGAAAAATAAAAGAAATACTTACCCAGAACCTGAAAGAAAGAAGAAACTTAAACACAAGGAAGAAAGAATATGCTCTGACCTGCCTGATGAAGAACAAATAGATTCAAACGTTGCAACAAGGCAGAGCACTATATCAAGACGTGAGTCTAATTTTTTGAAAGAACACAGGGTAAATTACCCTGTGTTTTATTTAAGCCTCAGTTATGGAGAGGGAATGTGTGGAGTTGGGAGTTGTTTTTGCTTTTACTTTGGTTGCGGAGACGGAATGTGTGGAGTGGGGAGGTTTTTCATTTTCTTTGGTGGCTTTGGCGGCACAGCGGAGGACTGTGCACAGTGTGGGAATGTGGAGTGGGGAATGCTTGTGACTCTGTGGACGTGGGAGTGGAGGATGTCCGATGCCTCGGACACACACACACCAATGGACGTGCACCACCTGGCCCAGCCAGTGTTTTTTCCCCTACCCTAACCAGCCAGTGCCTTGGTTGTGAGTTGTGTGTCTGTGGAGATCCCATTCACGGTGACGACATCTGGCCCAGCCCTTTCCCGGATCCCAAGTATGGACAACCCTAGCCCAAACCCCAATTCTGCCGGTACCATGTGGGTGTCTGCCGGAGAGCTCCGTGGAGGGTGAGACAACCATCCCTAGCCCCATCCCCTAACCCTAACCCCAGGACAGTGAGACAACCACCCCTAGCCCTGTCCCCTAATCCTAACCGTGGTCTCCTTTCCCAACCCTTTCCCTAACCCTACTCACCTGAAACCTAAAAAGGAAGAAAAATTAAATAAAATACTCACCTGGACCTGGAACCTGTAAAGAAAGAAACCTGAAAGAAAGAAGAAAATTAAATATAATACTCACCTGGAACCTGAAAGAAAGATGAAAAAAAAAGAAATACTTACCCAGAACCTGAAAGAAAGAAGAAACTTAAACACAAGGAAGAAAGAATATGCTCTGACCTGCCTGATGAAGAACAAATAGATTCAAACGCTATGCAACAAGGCAGAGCACTATATCAAGACGTGAGTCTAATTTTTGAAAGAACACAGGGTAAATTACCCTGTGTTTTATTTAAGCCTCAGTTATGGAGAGGGAATGTGGAGTTGGGAGTTGTTTTTGCTTTTACTTTTATTGAGACGGAATGTGTGAGTGGGGAGGTTTTTCATTTTCTTTGGTGGCTTTGGCGGCACAGCGGAGGACTGTGCACAGTGTGGGAATGTGGAGTGGGGAATGCTTGTGACTCTGTGGACGTGGGAGGAGGATGTCCGATGCCTCGACACACACACACACCAATGGATGCACCACCTGGCCCAGCCAGTGTTTTTTCCCTACCCTAACCAGCCAGTGCCTTGGTTGTGAGTTGTGTGTCTGTGGAGATCCCATTCACGGTGACGACATCTGGCCCAGCCCTTCCCCGGATCCCAAGTATGGACAACCCTAGCCCAAACCCCAATTCTGCCGGTACCATGTGGGTGTCTGCCGGAGAGCTCCGTGGAGGGTGAGACAACCATCCCTAGCCCCATCCCTAACCCTAACCCCAGGACAGTGAGACAACCACCCCTAGCCCTGTCCCCTAATCCTAACCGTGGTCTCCTTTCCCCAACCCTTTCCCTAACCCTACTCACCTGAAACCTAAAAAGGAAGAAAAATTAAATAAAATACTCACCTGGACCTGGAACCTGTAAAGAAAGAAACCTGAAAGAAAGAAGAAAAATTAAATATAATACTCACCTGAACCTGAAAGAAAGATGAAAAATAAAAGAAATACTTACCCAGAACCTGAAAGAAAGAAGAAACTTAAACACAAGGAAGAAAGAATATGCTCTGACCTGCCTGATGAAGAACAAATAGATTCAAACGCTATGCAACAAGGCAGAGCACTATATCAAGACGTGAGTCTAATTTTTGAAAGAACACAGGGTAAATTACCCTGTGTTTTATTTAAGCCTCAGTTATGGAGAGGGAATGTGGAGTTGGGAGTTGTTTTTGCTTTTACTTTGCTATGGAGACGGAATGTGGAGTGGGGAGGTTTTTCATTTTCTTTGGTGGCTTTGGCGGCACAGCGGAGGACTGTGCACAGTGTGGGAATGTGGAGTGGGGAATGCTTGTGACTCTGTGGACGGGAGTGGAGGATGTCCGATGCCCACACACACACACACCAATGGACTGCACCACCTGGCCCAGCCAGTGTTTTTTCCCTACCCTAACCAGCCAGTGCCTTGGTTGTGAGTTGTGTGTCTGTGGAGATCCCATTCACGGTGACGACATCTGGCCCAGCCCTTCCCGGATCCCAAGTATGGACAACCCTAGCCCAAACCCCAATTCTGCCGGTACCATGTGGGTGTCTGCCGGAGAGCTCCGTGGAGGGTGAGACAACCATCCCTAGCCCCATCCCTAACCCTAACCCCAGGACAGTGAGACAACCACCCTAGCCCTGTCCCCTAATCCTAACCGTGGTCTCCTTTCCCAACCCTTTTCCCTAACCCTACTCACCTGAAACCTAAAAAGGAAGAAAATTAAATAAAATACTCACCTGGACCTGGAACCTGTAAAGAAAGAAACCTGAAAGAAAGAAGAAAATTAAATATAATACTCACCTGGAACCTGAAAGAAAGATGAAAATAAAAGAAATACTTACCCAGAACCTGAAAGAAAGAAGAAACTTAAACACAAGGAAGAAAGAATATGCTCTGACCTGCCTGATGAAGAACAAATAGATTCAAACGCTATGCAACAAGGCAGAGCACTATATCAAGACGTGAGTCTAATTTTTGAAAGAACACAGGGTAAATTACCCTGTGTTTTATTTAAGCCTCAGTTAGAGAGGGTGTGGAGTTGGGAGTTGTTTTTGCTTTTACTTTGGCTATGGAGACGGAATGTGTGGAGTGGGGAGGTTTTTCATTTTCTTTGGTGGCTGGCGGCACAGCGGAGGACTGTGCACAGTGTGGGAATGTGGAGTGGGGAATGCTTGTGACTCTGTGGACGTGGAGTGGAGGATGTCCGATGCCTCGACACACACACACACCAATGGATCAGGCACCACCTGGCCCAGCCAGTGTTTTTTCCCTACCCTAACCAGCCAGTGCCTTGGTTGTGAGTTGTGTGTCTGTGGAGATCCCATTCACGGTGACGACATCTGGCCCAGCCCTTCCCGGATCCCAAGTATGGACAACCCTAGCCCAAACCCCAATTCTGCCGGTACCATGTGGGTGTCTGCCGGAGAGCTCCGTGGAGGGTGAGACAACCATCCCTAGCCCCATCCCTAACCCTAACCCCAGGACAGTGAGACAACCACCCCTAGCCCTGTCCCCTAATCCTAACCGTGGTCTCCTTTCCCCAACCCTTTTCCCTAACCCTACTCACCTGAAACCTAAAAAGGAAGAAAATTAAATAAAATACTCACCTGGACCTGGAACCTGTAAAGAAAGAAACCTGAAAGAAAGAAGAAAATTAAATATAATACTCACCTGGAACCTGAAAGAAAGATGAAAAATAAAAGAAATACTTACCCAGAACCTGAAAGAAAGAAGAAACTTAAACACAAGGAAGAAAGAATATGCTCTGACCTGCCTGATGAAGAACAAATAGATTCAAACGCTATGCAACAAGGCAGAGCACTATATCAAGACGTGAGTCTAATTTTTGAAAGAACACAGGGTAAATTACCCTGTGTTTTATTTAAGCCTCAGTTATGGAGAGGGAAATGTGGAGTTGGGAGTTGTTTTTGCTTTTACTTTGCTATGGAGACGGAATGTGTGGAGTGGGGAGGTTTTTCATTTTCTTTGGTGGCTTTGGCGGCACAGCGGAGGACTGTGCACAGTGTGGGAATGTGGAGTGGGGAATGCTTGTGACTCTGTGGACGTGGGAGGAGGATGTCCGATGCCTCGACACACACACACACCAATGGACTGTGCACCACCTGGCCCAGCCAGTGTTTTTTCCCTACCCTAACCAGCCAGTGCCTTGGTTGTGAGTTGTGTGTCTGTGGAGATCCCATTCACGGTGACGACATCTGGCCCAGCCCTTCCCCCGGATCCCAAGTATGGACAACCCTAGCCCAACCCCCAATTCTGCCGGTACCATGTGGGTGTCTGCCGGAGAGCTCCGTGGAGGGTGAGACAACCATCCCTAGCCCCATCCCCAACCCTAACCCCAGGACAGTGAGACAACCACCCCTAGCCCTGTCCCCTAATCCTAACCGTGGTCTCCTTTCCCAACCCTTTCCCTAACCCTACTCACCTGAAACCTAAAAAGAAGAAGAAAATTAAATAAAATACTCACCTGGACCTGGAACCTGTAAAGAAAGAAACCTGAAAGAAAGAAAAAATTAAATATAATACTCACCTGAACCTGAAAGAAAGATGAAAATAAAAGAAATACTTACCCAGAACCTGAAAGAAAGAAGAAACTTAAACACAAGGAAGAAAGAATATGCTCTGACCTGCCTGATGAAGAACAAATAGATTCAAACGCTGCGCAACAAGGCAGAGCACTATATCAAGACGTGAGTCTAATTTTTGAAAGAACACAGGGTAAATTACCCTGTGTTTTATTTAAGCCTCAGTTATGGAGAGGGAATGTGGAGTTGGGAGTTGTTTTTGCTTTTACTTTGGTTATGGAGACGGAATGTGTGGAGTGGGGAGGTTTTTCATTTTCTTTGGTGGCTTTGGCGGCACAGCGGAGGACTGTGCACAGTGTGGGAATGTGGAGTGGGGAATGCTTGTGACTCTGTGGACGTGGAGGAGGATGTCCGATGCCTCGACACACACACACACCAATGGACTGTGCACCACCTGGCCCAGCCAGTGTTTTTTCCCTACCCTAACCAGCCAGTGCCTTGGTTGTGAGTTGTGTGTCTGTGGAGATCCCATTCACGGTGACGACATCTGGCCCAGCCCTTCCCCCGGATCCCAAGTATGGACAACCCTAGCCCAAACCCCCAATTCTGCCGGTACCATGTGGGTGTCTGCCGGAGAGCTCCGTGGAGGGTGAGACAACCATCCCTAGCCCCATCCCCTAACCCTAACCCCAGGACAGTGAGACAACCACCCCTAGCCCTGTCCCCTAATCCTAACCGTGGTCTCCTTTCCCAACCCTTTCCCTAACCCTACTCACCTGAAACCTAAAAAGGAAGAAAAATTAAATAAAATACTCACCTGGACCTGGAACCTGTAAAGAAAGAAAGAAAGAAGAAAAAATTAAATATAATACTCACCTGGAACCTGAAAGAAAGATGAAAAATAAAAGAAATACTTACCCAGAACCTGAAAGAAAGAAGAAACTTAAACACAAGGAAGAAAGAATATGCTCTGACCTGCCTGATGAAGAACAAATAGATTCAAACGCTATGCAACAAGGCAGAGCACTATATCAAGACGTGAGTCTAATTTTTTGAAAGAACACAGGGTAAATTACCCTGTGTTTTATTTAAGCCTCAGTTATGGAGAGGGAATGTGTGGAGTTGGGAGTTGTTTTTGCTTTTACTTTGCGGAGACGGAATGTGGAGTGGGGAGGTTTTTCATTTTCTTTGGTGGCTTTGGCGGCACAGCGGAGGACTGTGCACAGTGTGGGAATGTGGAGTGGGGAATGCTTGTGACTCTGTGGACGTGGGAGTGGAGGATGTCCGATGCCTCGACACACACACACCAATGGACCTGCACCACCTGGCCCAGCCAGTGTTTTTTCCCCTACCCTAACCAGCCAGTGCCTTGGTTGTGAGTTGTGTGTCTGTGGAGATCCCATTCACGGTGACGACATCTGGCCCAGCCCTTTCCCGGATCCCAAGTATGGACAACCCTAGCCCAAACCCCCAATTCTGCCGGTACCATGTGGGTGTCTGCCGGAGAGCTCCGTGGAGGGTGAGACAACCATCCCTAGCCCCATCCCCTAACCCTAACCCCAGGACAGTGAGACAACCACCCCTAGCCCTGTCCCCTAATCCTAACCGTGGTCTCCTTTCCCAACCCTTTTCCCTAACCCTACTCACCTGAAACCTAAAAAGGAAGAAAATTAAATAAAATACTCACCTGGACCTGGAACCTGTAAAGAAAGAAACCTGAAAGAAAGAAGAAAATTAAATATAATACTCACCTGGAACCTGAAAGAAAGATGAAAAATAAAAGAAATACTTACCCAGAACCTGAAAGAAAGAAGAAACTTAAACACAAGGAAGAAAGAATATGCTCTGACCTGCCTGATGAAGAACAAATAGATTCAAACGCTATGCAACAAGGCAGAGCACTATATCAAGACGTGAGTCTAATTTTTGAAAGAACACAGGGTAAATTACCCTGTGTTTTATTTAAGCCTCAGTTATGGAGAGGGAATGTGGAGTTGGGAGTTGTTTTTGCTTTTACTTGGAGACGGAATGTGTGGAGTGGGGAGGTTTTTCATTTTCTGGCTTTGCACAGCGGAGGACTGTGCACAGTGTGGGAATGTGGAGTGGGGAATGCTTGTGACTCTGTGGACGTGGAGTGGAGGATGTCCGATGCCTCGACACACACACACACCAATGGACGTGCACCACCTGGCCCAGCCAGTGTTTTTTCCCTACCCTAACCAGCCAGTGCCTTGGTTGTGAGTTGTGTGTCTGTGGAGATCCCATTCACGGTGACGACATCTGGCCCAGCCCTTCCCCGGATCCCAAGTATGGACAACCCTAGCCCAAACCCCCAATTCTGCCGGTACCATGTGGGTGTCTGCCGGAGAGCTCCGTGGAGGGTGAGACAACCATCCCTAGCCCCATCCCCTAACCCTAACCCCAGGACAGTGAGACAACCACCCCTAGCCCTGTCCCCTAATCCTAACCGTGGTCTCCTTTCCCCAACCCTTTCCCTAACCCTACTCACCTGAAACCTAAAAAGGAAGAAAATTAAATAAAATACTCACCTGGACCTGGAACCTGTAAAGAAAGAAACCTGAAAGAAAGAAGAAAAATTAAATATAATACTCACCTGGAACCTGAAAGAAAGATGAAAAATAAAAGAAATACTTACCCAGAACCTGAAAGAAAGAAGAAACTTAAACACAAGGAAGAAAGAATATGCTCTGACCTGCCTGATGAAGAACAAATAGATTCAAACGCGCAACAAGGCAGAGCACTATATCAAGACGTGAGTCTAATTTTTGAAAGAACACAGGGTAAATTACCCTGTGTTTTATTTAAGCCTCAGTTATGGAGAGGGAATGTGGAGTTGGGAGTTGTTTTTGCTTTTACTTTGCTGGAGACGGAATGTGTGGAGTGGGGAGGTTTTTCATTTTCTTTGGTGGCTTTGGCGGCACAGCGGAGGACTGTGCACAGTGTGGGAATGTGGAGTGGGGAATGCTTGTGACTCTGTGGACGTGGGAGGAGGATGTCCGATGCCTCGGACACACACACACACCAATGGACTGCACCACCTGGCCCAGCCAGTGTTTTTTCCCTACCCTAACCAGCCAGTGCCTTGGTTGTGAGTTGTGTGTCTGTGGAGATCCCATTCACGGTGACGACATCTGGCCCAGCCCTTCCCGGATCCCAAGTATGGACAACCCTAGCCCAAACCCCCAATTCTGCCGGTACCATGTGGGTGTCTGCCGGAGAGCTCCGTGGAGGGTGAGACAACCATCCCTAGCCCCATCCCCTAACCCTAACCCCAGGACAGTGAGACAACCACCCCTAGCCCTGTCCCCTAATCCTAACCGTGGTCTCCTTCCCCAACCCTTTTCCTAACCCTACTCACCTGAAACCTAAAAAGGAAGAAAAATTAAATAAAATACTCACCTGGACCTGGAACCTGTAAAGAAAGAAACCTGAAAGAAAGAAGAAAATTAAATATAATACTCACCTGGAACCTGAAAGAAAGATGAAAATAAAAGAAATACTTACCCAGAACCTGAAAGAAAGAAGAAACTTAAACACAAGGAAGAAAGAATATGCTCTGACCTGCCTGATGAAGAACAAATAGATTCAAACGCTGCGCAACAAGGCAGAGCACTATATCAAGACGTGAGTCTAATTTTTGAAAGAACACAGGGTAAATTACCCTGTGTTTTATTTAAGCCTCAGTTATGGAGAGGGAATGTGTGGAGTTGGGAGTTGTTTTTGCTTTTACTTTGGTTATGGAGACGGAATGTGTGGAGTGGGGAGGTTTTTCATTTTCTTGGTGGCTTTGGCGGCACAGCGGAGGACTGTGCACAGTGTGGGAATGTGGAGTGGGGAATGCTTGTGACTCTGTGGACGTGGGAGGAGGATGTCCGATGCCTCGGACACACACACACACCAATGGACAGGCACCACCTGGCCCAGCCAGTGTTTTTTCCCCTACCCTAACCCTAGCCCTAACCCTAACCCTAACCTCTAGCCCTAGCCCTAGCTCCTAACCCTAACCCCTGTACCTACCGTGGACTCACCGGAAACCTGAAAAAGAGAAAACCTGAAAAAGAGAAAATTAAGCATACTTACCGGATAATGGAACCTGAAAAGAGAAAAATAAAGAAACCTGAAAAGAAGGAAAAGCATACTTACCAGAAACCTAAAAGAAAAGCTTAAGAGAAACAAAACATTAAAAGAACACTCTGACCTGCCTGAAGAAGGACCAGTTAAACCAAACGTCAACATAGGCAGAGTAAGCAAAGAGGACCCGCAGTCCAATTTGAAAAGGCACAGAGGTAGTGCACCCTGTGCTTATTATTATGGGATGTGTGGGGAGTGATTGTGCTACTTTGGTGGCTCTGGAGGCACAGCACAGGACTGCATGGAAGCCTCTGCCAAGAGGAGGGACTTAGAGGGAGTGGGAGGATGTGCTAGCCTCGGGACCCACACTAATGGACCGCACTTTCTGGCTGGAATACGCCTCCGCCAGAATTCTTTCCCCACCCTAACCAGCCAGTGCCTTAGTTGTGCTTCCTGTGGAGATACCATTCACGGCAGACATCCGACCCAGCCCTGGCCCTAACCCCAACCTGCCGGCCGTGTGTGTCATTCCGGAGAGCTCCAGAGAGGAGGAGGACACACTGCCCTAGCCCAAGCCCCTAACCCTAACCCTGTAAGACCTACCGTGACTCACCGGAAACCTGAAAAAGAGAAAACCTGAAAAAGAGAAAAATTAAGCATACTTACCGGATACGGGAACCTGAAAAAGAGAAAATAAAGAAACCTGAAAAAGAAGGAAAAGCATACTTACCAGAAACCTAAAAGAAAAGCTCAAGAAAAACAAAACATTAAAAGAACACTCTGACCTGCCTGAAGAAGGACCAGTTAAACCAAACGCGCGCAACATAGGCAGAGTGTAAGCAAAGAGGACCCCAGTCCAATTTTGAAAGGCACAGAGGTAGTGCACCTCTGTGCTTATTATTATGGGATGTGGAGTGGGGAGTGATTGTGCTACTTTGGTGGCTCTGGAGGCACAGCACAGGACTGCATGGAAGCCTAAGCCAAGAGGAGGGACTTAGAGGAGTGGGAGGATGTGCTAGCCTCGGGACCCACACTAATGGACTGCACTTTCTGGCTGGAATACGCCTCCGCCAGAATTCTTTCCCACCCTAACCCTAACCCTAACCCTACCCTAACCCAACCCTAACCCTAACCCCATCCCCTAACCCTAACCCCAGGACAGTGAGACAACCACCCTAGCCCTGTCCCCTAATCCTAACCGTGGTCTCCTTTCCCAACCCTTTTCCCTAACCCTACTCACCTGAAACCTAAAAAGGAAGAAAAATTAAATAAAATACTCACCTGGACCTGGAACCTGTAAAGAAAGAAACCTGAAAGAAAGAAGAAAAATTAAATATAATACTCACCTGGAACCTGAAAGAAAGATGAAAATAAAAGAAATACTTACCTGAAACCTGAAAGAAAGAAGAAACTTAAACAAAGAAAACCTGAAAGAAAGAAGAAAAGTAAAAGAAATACTTACCCAGAACCTGAAAGAAAGAAGAAACTTAAACACAAGGAAGAAAGAATATGCTCTGACCTGCCTGATGAAGAACAAATAGATTCAAACGCTGCGCAACAAGGCAGAGCACTATATCAAGACGTGAGTCTAATTTTTGAAAGAACACAGGGTAAATTACCCTGTGTTTTATTTAAGCCTCAGTTATGGAGAGGGAATGTGTGGAGTTGGGAGTTGTTTTTGCTTTTACTTTGGCTATGGAGACGGAATGGAGTGGGGAGGTTTTTCATTTTCTTTGGTGGCTTTGGCGGCACAGCGGAGGACTGTGCACAGTGTGGGAATGTGGAGTGGGGAATGCTTGTGACTCTGTGGACGTGGAGGAGGATGTCCGATGCCTCGACACACACACACACCAATGGACTGTGCACCACCTGGCCCAGCCAGTGTTTTTTCCCTACCCTAACCAGCCAGTGCCTTGGTTGTGAGTTGTGTGTCTGTGGAGATCCCATTCACGGTGACGACATCTGGCCCAGCCCTTCCCCCGGATCCCAAGTATGGACAACCCTAGCCCAAACCCCCAATTCTGCCGGTACCATGTGGGTGTCTGCCGGAGAGCTCCGTGGAGGGTGAGACAACCATCCCTAGCCCCATCCCCTAACCCTAACCCCAGGACAGTGAGACAACCACCCCTAGCCCTGTCCCCTAATCCTAACCGTGGTCTCCTTTCCCAACCCTTTCCCTAACCCTACTCACCTGAAACCTAAAAAGGAAGAAAAATTAAATAAAATACTCACCTGGACCTGGAACCTGTAAAGAAAGAAACCTGAAAGAAAGAAGAAAATTAAATATAATACTCACCTGGAACCTGAAAGAAAGATGAAAAATAAAAGAAATACTTACCTGAAACCTGAAAGAAAGAAGAAACTTAAACAAAGAAAACCTGAAAGAAAGAAGAAAAGTAAAAGAAATACTTACCCAGAACCTGAAAGAAAGAAGAAACTTAAACACAAGGAAGAAAGAATATGCTCTGACCTGCCTGATGAAGAACAAATAGATTCAAACGCTATGCAACAAGGCAGAGCACTATATCAAGACGTGAGTCTAATTTTTGAAAGAACACAGGTAAATTACCCTGTGTTTTATTTAAGCCTCAGTTATGGAGAGGGAATGTGGAGTTGGGAGTTGTTTTGCTTTTACTTTGGCATGAGACGGAATGTGTGGAGTGGGGAGGTTTTTCATTTTTTGGTGGCTTTGCGGCACAGCGGAGGACTGTGCACAGTGTGGGAATGTGGAGTGGGGAATGCTTGTGACTCTGTGGACGTGGGAGTGGAGGATGTCCGATGACACACACACACACCAATGGACTGCACCACCTGGCCCAGCCAGTGTTTTTTCCTACCCTAACCAGCCAGTGCCTTGGTTGTGAGTTGTGTGTCTGTGGAGATCCCATTCACGGTGACGACATCTGGCCCAGCCCTTCCCCGGATCCCAAGTATGGACAACCCTAGCCCAAACCCCAATTCTGCCGGTACCATGTGGGTGTCTGCCGGAGAGCTCCGTGGAGGGTGAGACAACCATCCCTAGCCCCATCCCTAACCCTAACCCCAGGACAGTGAGACAACCACCCCTAGCCCTGTCCCCTAATCCTAACCGTGGTCTCCTTTCCCAACCCTTTTCCCTAACCCTACTCACCTGAAACCTAAAAAGGAAGAAAAATTAAATAAAATACTCACCTGGACCTGGAACCTGTAAAGAAAGAAACCTGAAAGAAAGAAGAAAATTAAATATAATACTCACCTGGAACCTGAAAGAAAGATGAAAAATAAAAGAAATACTTACCTGAAACCTGAAAGAAAGAAGAAACTTAAACAAAGAAAACCTGAAAGAAAGAAGAAAAGTAAAAGAAATACTTACCCAGAACCTGAAAGAAAGAAGAAACTTAAACACAAGGAAGAAAGAATATGCTCTGACCTGCCTGATGAAGAACAAATAGATTCAAACGCTATGCAACAAGGCAGAGCACTATATCAAGACGTGAGTCTAATTTTTGAAAGAACACAGGGTAAATTACCCTGTGTTTTATTTAAGCCTCAGTTATGGAGAGGGAATGTGTGGAGTTGGGAGTTGTTTTTGCTTTTACTTTGGCTGGAGACGGAATGTGTGGAGTGGGGAGGTTTTTCATTTTTTTGGTGGCTTTGGCGGCACAGCGGAGGACTGTGCACAGTGTGGGAATGGAGTGTGGGAATGCTTGTGACTCTGTGGACGTGGGAGTGGAGGATGTCCGATGCCTCGACACACACACACACCAATGGACTGCACCACCTGGCCCAGCCAGTGTTTTTCCCTACCCTAACCAGCCAGTGCCTTGGTTGTGAGTTGTGTGTCTGTGGAGATCCCATTCACGGTGACGACATCTGGCCCAGCCCTTCCCCGATCCCAAGTATGGACAACCCTAGCCCAAACCCCAATTCTGCCGGTACCATGTGGGTGTCTGCCGGAGAGCTCCGTGGAGGGTGAGACAACCATCCCTAGCCCCATCCCCTAACCCTAACCCCAGGACAGTGAGACAACCACCCCTAGCCCTGTCCCCTAATCCTAACCGTGGTCTCCTTTCCCAACCCTTTCCCTAACCCTACTCACCTGAAACCTAAAAAGGAAGAAAAATTAAATAAAATACTCACCTGGACCTGGAACCTGTAAAGAAAGAAACCTGAAAGAAAGAAGAAAATTAAATATAATACTCACCTGGAACCTGAAAGAAAGATGAAAAATAAAAGAAATACTTACCTGAAACCTGAAAGAAAGAAGAAACTTAAACAAAGAAAACCTGAAAGAAAGAAGAAAAGTAAAAGAAATACTTACCCAGAACCTGAAAGAAAGAAGAAACTTAAACACAAGGAAGAAAGAATATGCTCTGACCTGCCTGATGAAGAACAAATAGATTCAAACGCTGCAACAAGGCAGAGCACTATATCAAGACGTGAGTCTAATTTTTGAAAGAACACAGGGTAAATTACCCTGTGTTTTATTTAAGCCTCAGTTATGGAGAGGGAATGTGTGGAGTTGGGAGTTGTTTTTGCTTTTACTTTTATGAGACGGAATGTGTGGAGTGGGGAGGTTTTTCATTTTCTTTGTGGCTTTGGCGGCACAGCGGAGGACTGTGCACAGTGTGGGAATGTGGAGTGGGGAATGCTTGTGACTCTGTGGACGTGGGAGTGGAGGATGTCCGATGCCTCGGACACACACACACACCAATGGACCTGCACCACCTGGCCCAGCCAGTGTTTTTTCCCTACCCTAACCAGCCAGTGCCTTGGTTGTGAGTTGTGTGTCTGTGGAGATCCCATTCACGGTGACGACATCTGGCCCAGCCCTTCCCCCGGATCCCAAGTATGGACAACCCTAGCCCAAACCCCCAATTCTGCCGGTACCATGTGGGTGTCTGCCGGAGAGCTCCGTGGAGGGTGAGACAACCATCCCTAGCCCCATCCCCTAACCCTAACCCCAGGACAGTGAGACAACCACCCTAGCCCTGTCCCCTAATCCTAACCGTGGTCTCCTTTCCCAACCCTTTCCCTAACCCTACTCACCTGAAACCTAAAAAGGAAGAAAATTAAATAAAATACTCACCTGGACCTGGAACCTGTAAAGAAAGAAACCTGAAAGAAAGAAGAAAATTAAATATAATACTCACCTGGAACCTGAAAGAAAGATGAAAATAAAAGAAATACTTACCTGAAACCTGAAAGAAAGAAGAAACTTAAACAAAGAAAACCTGAAAGAAAGAAGAAAAGTAAAAGAAATACTTACCCAGAACCTGAAAGAAAGAAGAAACTTAAACACAAGGAAGAAAGAATATGCTCTGACCTGCCTGATGAAGAACAAATAGATTCAAACGCTATGCAACAAGGCAGAGCACTATATCAAGACGTGAGTCTAATTTTTGAAAGAACACAGGGTAAATTACCCTGTGTTTTATTTAAGCCTCAGTTATGGAGAGGGAATGTGTGGAGTTGGGAGTTGTTTTTGCTTTTACTTTGGTTATGGAGACGGAATGTGGAGTGGGGAGGTTTTTCATTTTCTTGTGGCTTTGGCGGCACAGCGGAGGACTGTGCACAGTGTGGGAATGTGGAGTGGGGAATGCTTGTGACTCTGTGGACGTGGGAGGAGGATGTCCGATGCCTCGGACACACACACACACCAATGGACTGCACCACCTGGCCCAGCCAGTGTTTTTTCCCTACCCTAACCAGCCAGTGCCTTGGTTGTGAGTTGTGTGTCTGTGGAGATCCCATTCACGGTGACGACATCTGGCCCAGCCCTTCCCCGGATCCCAAGTATGGACAACCCTAGCCCAAACCCCAATTCTGCCGGTACCATGTGGGTGTCTGCCGGAGAGCTCCGTGGAGGGTGAGACAACCATCCCTAGCCCCATCCCTAACCCTAACCCCAGGACAGTGAGACAACCACCCCTAGCCCTGTCCCCTAATCCTAACCGTGGTCTCCTTCCCCAACCCTTTTCCCTAACCCTACTCACCTGAAACCTAAAAAGGAAGAAAAATTAAATAAAATACTCACCTGGACCTGGAACCTGTAAAGAAAGAAACCTGAAAGAAAGAAGAAAATTAAATATAATACTCACCTGGAACCTGAAAGAAAGATGAAAATAAAAGAAATACTTACCTGAAACCTGAAAGAAAGAAGAAACTTAAACAAAGAAAACCTGAAAGAAAGAAGAAAAGTAAAAGAAATACTTACCCAGAACCTGAAAGAAAGAAGAAACTTAAACACAAGGAAGAAAGAATATGCTCTGACCTGCCTGATGAAGAACAAATAGATTCAAACGTTGCAACAAGGCAGAGCACTATATCAAGACGTGAGTCTAATTTTTGAAAGAACACAGGGTAAATTACCCTGTGTTTTATTTAAGCCTCAGTTATGGAGAGGGAATGTGTGGAGTTGGGAGTTGTTTTTGCTTTTACTGGTGGCGGAGACGGAATGTGTGGAGTGGGGAGGTTTTTCATTTTCTTTGGTGGCTTTGGCGGCACAGCGGAGGACTGTGCACAGTGTGGGAATGTGGAGGGGAATGCTTGTGACTCTGTGGACGTGGGAGGAGGATGTCCGATGCCTCGGACACACACACACCAATGGACTGCACCACCTGGCCCAGCCAGTGTTTTTCCCTACCCTAACCAGCCAGTGCCTTGGTTGTGAGTTGTGTGTCTGTGGAGATCCCATTCACGGTGACGACATCTGGCCCAGCCCTTCCCCGGATCCCAAGTATGGACAACCCTAGCCCAAACCCCAATTCTGCCGGTACCATGTGGGTGTCTGCCGGAGAGCTCCGTGGAGGGTGAGACAACCATCCCTAGCCCCATCCCCAACCCTAACCCCAGGACAGTGAGACAACCACCCCTAGCCCTGTCCCCTAATCCTAACCGTCTCCTTTCCCAACCCTTTCCCTAACCCTACTCACCTGAAACCTAAAAAGGAAGAAAATTAAATAAAATACTCACCTGGACCTGGAACCTGTAAAGAAAGAAACCTGAAAGAAAGAAGAAAAATTAAATATAATACTCACCTGGAACCTGAAAGAAAGATGAAAATAAAAGAAATACTTACCTGAAACCTGAAAGAAAGAAGAAACTTAAACAAAGAAAACCTGAAAGAAAGAAGAAAAGTAAAAGAAATACTTACCCAGAACCTGAAAGAAAGAAGAAACTTAAACACAAGGAAGAAAGAATATGCTCTGACCTGCCTGATGAAGAACAAATAGATTCAAACGCTATGCAACAAGGCAGAGCACTATATCAAGACGTGAGTCTAATTTTTGAAAGAACACAGGTAAATTACCCTGTGTTTTATTTAAGCCTCAGTTATGGAGAGGGAATGTGTGGAGTTGGGAGTTGTTTTTGCTTTTACTTTGCTATGAGACGGAATGTGTGGAGTGGGGAGGTTTTTCATTTTCTTTGGTGGCGGCACAGCGGAGGACTGTGCACAGTGTGGGAATGTGGAGTGGGAATGCTTGTGACTCTGTGGACGGGAGTGGAGGATGTCCGATGCCTCGACACACACACACACCAATGGACTGCACCACCTGGCCCAGCCAGTGTTTTTTCCCTACCCTAACCAGCCAGTGCCTTGGTTGTGAGTTGTGTGTCTGTGGAGATCCCATTCACGGTGACGACATCTGGCCCAGCCCTTCCCGGATCCCAAGTATGGACAACCCTAGCCCAAACCCCAATTCTGCCGGTACCATGTGGGTGTCTGCCGGAGAGCTCCGTGGAGGGTGAGACAACCATCCCTAGCCCCATCCCTAACCCTAACCCCAGGACAGTGAGACAACCACCCCTAGCCCTGTCCCCTAATCCTAACCGTGGTCTCCTTTCCCAACCCTTTTCCCTAACCCTACTCACCTGAAACCTAAAAAGGAAGAAAAATTAAATAAAATACTCACCTGGACCTGGAACCTGTAAAGAAAGAAACCTGAAAGAAAGAAGAAAATTAAATATAATACTCACCTGGAACCTGAAAGAAAGATGAAAATAAAAGAAATACTTACCTGAAACCTGAAAGAAAGAAGAAACTTAAACAAAGAAAACCTGAAAGAAAGAAGAAAAGTAAAAGAAATACTTACCCAGAACCTGAAAGAAAGAAGAAACTTAAACACAAGGAAGAAAGAATATGCTCTGACCTGCCTGATGAAGAACAAATAGATTCAAACGCTGCAACAAGGCAGAGCACTATATCAAGACGTGAGTCTAATTTTTGAAAGAACACAGGGTAAATTACCCTGTGTTTTATTTAAGCCTCAGTTATGGAGAGGGAATGTGGAGTTGGGAGTTGTTTTTGCTTTTACTTTGGTTGGAGACGGAATGTGGAGTGGGGAGGTTTTTCATTTTCTTTCTTTGCTTTGGCAGCACGGAGGACTGTGCACAGTGTGGGAATGTGGAGTGGGGAATGCTTGTGACTCTGTGGACGTGGGAGTGGAGGATGTCCGATGCCTCGACACACACACACACCAATGGACTGCACCACCTGGCCCAGCCAGTGTTTTTTCCCTACCCTAACCAGCCAGTGCCTTGGTTGTGAGTTGTGTGTCTGTGGAGATCCCATTCACGGTGACGACATCTGGCCCAGCCCTTCCCGGATCCCAAGTATGGACAACCCTAGCCCAAACCCCAATTCTGCCGGTACCATGTGGGTGTCTGCCGGAGAGCTCCGTGGAGGGTGAGACAACCATCCCTAGCCCCATCCCCAACCCTAACCCCAGGACAGTGAGACAACCACCCTAGCCCTGTCCCCTAATCCTAACCGTGGTCTCCTTTCCCAACCCTTTTCCCTAACCCTACTCACCTGAAACCTAAAAAGGAAGAAAAATTAAATAAAATACTCACCTGGACCTGGAACCTGTAAAGAAAGAAACCTGAAAGAAAGAAGAAAATTAAATATAATACTCACCTGGAACCTGAAAGAAAGATGAAAATAAAAGAAATACTTACCTGAAACCTGAAAGAAAGAAGAAACTTAAACAAAGAAAACCTGAAAGAAAGAAGAAAAGTAAAAGAAATACTTACCCAGAACCTGAAAGAAAGAAGAAACTTAAACACAAGGAAGAAAGAATATGCTCTGACCTGCCTGATGAAGAACAAATAGATTCAAACTATGCAACAAGGCAGAGCACTATATCAAGACGTGAGTCTAATTTTTGAAAGAACACAGGGTAAATTACCCTGTGTTTTATTTAAGCCTCAGTTATGGAGAGGGAATGTGTGGAGTTGGGAGTTGTTTTGCTTTTACTTTGGTTGCGGAGACGGAATGTGTGGAGTGGGGAGGTTTTTCATTTTCTTTGTGGCTTTGGCGGCACAGCGGAGGACTGTGCACAGTGTGGGAATGTGGAGGGGAATGCTTGTGACTCTGTGGACGTGGGAGGAGGATGTCCGATGCCTCGACACACACACACACCAATGGACTGTGCACCACCTGGCCCAGCCAGTGTTTTTTCCCTACCCTAACCAGCCAGTGCCTTGGTTGTGAGTTGTGTGTCTGTGGAGATCCCATTCACGGTGACGACATCTGGCCCAGCCCTTCCCCGGATCCCAAGTATGGACAACCCTAGCCCAAACCCCAATTCTGCCGGTACCATGTGGGTGTCTGCCGGAGAGCTCCGTGGAGGGTGAGACAACCATCCCTAGCCCCATCCCTAACCCTAACCCCAGGACAGTGAGACAACCACCCCTAGCCCTGTCCCCTAATCCTAACCGTGGTCTCCTTTCCCAACCCTTTTCCCTAACCCTACTCACCTGAAACCTAAAAAGGAAGAAAAATTAAATAAAATACTCACCTGGACCTGGAACCTGTAAAGAAAGAAACCTGAAAGAAAGAAGAAAATTAAATATAATACTCACCTGGAACCTGAAAGAAAGATGAAAAATAAAAGAAATACTTACCTGAAACCTGAAAGAAAGAAGAAACTTAAACAAAGAAAACCTGAAAGAAAGAAGAAAAGTAAAAGAAATACTTACCCAGAACCTGAAAGAAAGAAGAAACTTAAACACAAGGAAGAAAGAATATGCTCTGACCTGCCTGATGAAGAACAAATAGATTCAAACGCTATGCAACAAGGCAGAGCACTATATCAAGACGTGAGTCTAATTTTTGAAAGAACACAGGGTAAATTACCCTGTGTTTTATTTAAGCCTCAGTTATGGAGAGGGAATGTGTGGAGTTGGGAGTTGTTTTTGCTTTTACTTTGTTATGAGACGGAATGTGTGGAGTGGGGAGGTTTTTCATTTTCTTTGTGGCTTTGGCGGCACAGCGGAGGACTGTGCACAGTGTGGGAATGTGGAGTGGGGAATGCTTGTGACTCTGTGGACGTGGGAGTGGAGGATGTCCGATGCCTCGACACACACACACACCAATGGACCGTGCACCACCTGGCCCAGCCAGTGTTTTTTCCTACCCTAACCAGCCAGTGCCTTGTTGTGAGTTGTGTGTCTGTGGAGATCCCATTCACGGTGACGACATCTGGCCCAGCCCTTCCCCGGATCCCAAGTATGGACAACCCTAGCCCAAACCCCAATTCTGCCGGTACCATGTGGGTGTCTGCCGGAGAGCTCCGTGGAGGGTGAGACAACCATCCCTAGCCCCATCCCCAACCCTAACCCCAGGACAGTGAGACAACCACCCTAGCCCTGTCCCCTAATCCTAACCGTGGTCTCCTTTCCCAACCCTTTTCCCTAACCCTACTCACCTGAAACCTAAAAAGGAAGAAAAATTAAATAAAATACTCACCTGGACCTGGAACCTGTAAAGAAAGAAACCTGAAAGAAAGAAGAAAATTAAATATAATACTCACCTGAACCTGAAAGAAAGATGAAAATAAAAGAAATACTTACCTGAAACCTGAAAGAAAGAAGAAACTTAAACAAAGAAAACCTGAAAGAAAGAAGAAAAGTAAAAGAAATACTTACCCAGAACCTGAAAGAAAGAAGAAACTTAAACACAAGGAAGAAAGAATATGCTCTGACCTGCCTGATGAAGAACAAATAGATTCAAACGCTGCGCAACAAGGCAGAGCACTATATCAAGACGTGAGTCTAATTTTTGAAAGAACACAGGTAAATTACCCTGTGTTTTATTTAAGCCTCAGTTATGGAGAGGGAATGTGTGGAGTTGGGAGTTGTTTTTGCTTTTACTTTATGGAGACGGAATGTGTGGAGTGGGGAGGTTTTTCATTTTCTTTGGCTTTGGCACAGCGGAGGACTGTGCACAGTGTGGGAATGTGGAGGGGGAATGCTTGTGACTCTGTGGACGTGGGAGTGGAGGATGTCCGATGCCTCGACACACACACACACCAATGGACTGCACCACCTGGCCCAGCCAGTGTTTTTTCCTACCCTAACCAGCCAGTGCCTTGGTTGTGAGTTGTGTGTCTGTGGAGATCCCATTCACGGTGACGACATCTGGCCCAGCCCTTCCCGGATCCCAAGTATGGACAACCCTAGCCCAAAACCCCAATTCTGCCGGTACCATGTGGGTGTCTGCCGGAGAGCTCCGGGAGGGTGAGACAACCATCCCTAGCCCCATCCCCTAACCCTAACCCCAGGACAGTGAGACAACCACCCCTAGCCCTGTCCCCTAATCCTAACCGTGGTCTCCCCAACCCTTTCCCTAACCCTACTCACCTGAAACCTAAAAAGGAAGAAAATTAAATAAAATACTCACCTGGACCTGGAACCCAAAGAAAGAAACCTGAAAGAAAGAAGAAAATTAAATATAATACTCACCTGGAACCTGAAAGAAAGATGAAAATAAAAGAAATACTTACCTGAAACCTGAAAGAAAGAAGAAACTTAAACAAAGAAAACCTGAAAGAAAGAAGAAAAGTAAAAGAAATACTTACCCAGAACCTGAAAGAAAGAAGAAACTTAAACACAAGGAAGAAAGAATATGCTCTGACCTGCCTGATGAAGAACAAATAGATTCAAACGCTATGCAACAAGGCAGAGCACTATATCAAGACGTGAGTCTAATTTTGAAAGAACACAGGGTAAATTACCCTGTGTTTTATTTAAGCCTCAGTTATGGAGAGGGAATGTGGAGTTGGGAGTTGTTTTTGCTTTTACTTTGGTTGCGGAGACGGAATGTGTGGAGGGGAGGTTTTTCATTTTCTTTTGGTTTGGCGGCACAGCGGAGGACTGTGCACAGTGTGGGAATGTGGAGTGGGGAATGCTTGTGACTCTGTGGACGTGGGAGGAGGATGTCCGATGCCTCGACACACACACACACCAATGGACTCGTGCACCACCTGGCCCAGCCAGTGTTTTTTCCCCTACCCTAACCAGCCAGTGCCTTGGTTGTGAGTTGTGTGTCTGTGGAGATCCCATTCACGGTGACGACATCTGGCCCAGCCTCCCCGGATCCCAAGTATGGACAACCCTAGCCCAAACCCCAATTCTGCCGGTACCATGTGGGTGTCTGCCGGAGAGCTCCGTGGAGGGTGAGACAACCATCCCTAGCCCCATCCCTAACCCTAACCCCAGGACAGTGAGACAACCACCCTAGCCCTGTCCCCTAATCCTAACCGTGGTCTCCTTTCCCCAACCCTTTTCCCTAACCCTACTCACCTGAAACCTAAAAAGGAAGAAAAATTAAATAAAATACTCACCTGGACCTGGAACCTGTAAAGAAAGAAACCTGAAAGAAAGAAGAAAAATTAAATATAATACTCACCTGGAACCTGAAAGAAAGATGAAAAATAAAAGAAATACTTACCTGAAACCTGAAAGAAAGAAGAAACTTAAACAAAGAAAACCTGAAAGAAAGAAGAAAAGTAAAAGAAATACTTACCCAGAACCTGAAAGAAAGAAGAAACTTAAACACAAGGAAGAAAGAATATGCTCTGACCTGCCTGATGAAGAACAAATAGATTCAAACGCTATGCAACAAGGCAGAGCACTATATCAAGACGTGAGTCTAATTTGAAAGAACACAGGTAAATTACCCTGTGTTTTATTTAAGCCTCAGTTATGGAGAGGGAATGTGGAGTTGGGAGTTGTTTTTGCTTTTACTTTGTTATGGAGACGGAATGTGGAGTGGGGAGGTTTTTCATTTTCTTTGGTGGCTTGGCGGCACAGCGGAGGACTGTGCACAGTGTGGGAATGTGGAGGGGAATGCTTGTGACTCTGTGGACGGAGGAGGAGGATGTCCATGCCTCGGACACACACACACACCAATGGACTGCACCACCTGGCCCAGCCAGTGTTTTTTCCTACCCTAACCCCAACCCTAACCCCCTAACCCTAACCTAACCCTAACCCCCTAACCCTAACCCTAACCCCCTCCTCACTGATCCTAACCCAACCCTCCCCACTGATCCTAACCCTAACCCCTCTGCCTGGCACCCTAAACAGGGTCTGTATCCTAACCCTAACCCTTCCCCCCAGGGACCTAATACACACCCAAACACAAACCCTCCCAGACAGACTTCCACACACATCCTACCATTCATTTCCACCTTTTCACATAAAATCACCGGCTTGCATCAGATCATTAAACAAAACTTCACCTACCTACAGTTACAACACCCAGCCTTCCAGAACCACAAAACCATTTCAGCTTACAGAAGAAATAAAAATTTGAAGGACATTCTGGTACATTCCAAATTCACCACCATAGACCTGAACCACATCTGACCACAGCACCCACTACAGAAACAGAAAATACATCACCAACATATACAGCGGAGCTTCATACCCCACTTTAGGTTCATTCTCCCTCAATACCAGTAACACGGTCTATATCATCACATGCACCATCTGCAATAAACATTATATAGGTGAAACAAAACACAACATACACACCCGTCTAAAACAACATATATACTATATCAGAGAAGGCAAACTCGGCACCCCACTGGTACAACACTTTCAACAACACCCGTCCAATAAACTTATCATCTCTGGGTTGGAATCTAATGAAAGATGGAGCACCGGACAGAGGAAGAGAGCCGAAAAAATCTGGATCTTTAAATTGGACACCAAGACCCCCAATGGGCTTAATGATAAACAAAACTTTAGATTTCCCCGCGGTTGTTGCTCTTGGGGACTTGCCCTGCTCCCAGGACGGAGCAAGCCAGCCACTGCCACCACGGGCCCCACCGAATTACACCATTTTAGATTGCCCACCATTTTGCAATTTATTTATCATTTTATAATTCTTCATGATTTATTTATGGATTTTAGCATGCGTGTTTGAGTTTTTTAACCTTATGTATATAAACTTGTATTTTTAGGATGTATGCATGACATCCAGTTGATGTGAGAGACTTTAGCACTTACTTTTATGCACTTAGATTTTAATTATTTTTATCTATGTGTTATTTATTATCTTATCTATATATTTATATATTCATGAATTGTTTGTGGGCATTGTCCAGTGGTGAAGGAGCTCAGTTTTATTTTTTATTTTTCCAAATTCCTGAAAATTAACTGCGGTGGCTGGCTCCATGCTCCCTGGGATATCCAGTGCCCAGGGAGGTGCTCTCTTCCTCTGTCCGGGACTCAACCTGTTCTTCCGGGTGGTGGGGATGAGCGATGCCTCTTCACCAAACCTCAGCCTGGTTTACCCACTCCAAACATCCTTCACATAGAATCATCACCCTAAACAAACACATTCATTAGGAGAGAACTATGCAGGTCAACAGGCCAGTGCAACAAAAACATAACTTTGATACCTAACCCCAACCCCAACCCCAACCCCAACCCTAACCCTAACCCCTAACCCTAACCCTAACCCTAACCCTAACCCTGACCCTAACCCTAACCCTCTGCCCCTACCCTAAACAGGGTCTGTATCCCAACCCTAACCCTTTCCCAGGGACCTAATACACACCCAAACACAAACCCTCCCAGACAGACTCCCACACACATCTTACCATTCATTTCCACCTTTTCACACAAAATCACCGGATTTCACCAGATCATCAAACAAAACTTCACCCACCTACAGTTACAACACCCAGCCTTCCAGAACCACAAAACCATCTCAGCTTACAGAAGAAACAAAAATTTAAAGGACATTCTGGTACATTCCAAATTCACCGATCATAGACCTGAGCCACATCTGGACCACAGCACCCACTACAGAAACAGGAAATACATCACCAACATATACAGCGGAGCTTCATTCCTACTTTAGGTTCATTTTCCTCAACACCAGCAACACGGTTTATATCATCACATGCACCATCTGCAATAAACATTATATAGGTGAAACAAAACATAACATACACACCTGTCTAAAACAACACATATACTATATCAGAGAAGGCAAACTCGGCACCCCACTGGTACAACACTTTCAACAACACCCATTCAATAAACTTATCATCTCTGGGTTGGAATCTAATGAGAGATGGAGCACGGACAGAGGAAGAGAGCTGAAAATCTGGATTTATAAATTGACACCAAGACCCTAAGGGGCTTAACGACAAACAAAACTTTTAGGATTCCCGCGCGTTGCCCTCGGCGCTGGGATTTGTACCCTTCCCAGGATGGGAGCATGTAGCCAGCCACTGCACCACGGGCCCCACAGAAATACGCCACTTTTAGATTGCCCACCATTTGGCACTTATGTATCATTTTTATAATTATTTTATATTTATGGATTCTAGCATGGGTTTTAGCTTTTAATCTGATGTATATAAATTTGTTTTAGGATGCATGTGATGACATCCCAAAGCACTTACTTCTATGCACTTTTGTTGATTTTAATTGTAATTTTTGTCTATGTGTTATTTATTATCTTATCCATATATTTATATATTTATGAATTGCTTGTGGGCATTTTTTGGTGGTGTAGGAGCTCAGTTTTAGTTTACCAAATCCCTTAAAATCTACTGGAGTGGCTGGCTCCATGCTCTCGGGGCCCAGCACCTGACAGGAGGTGCTCTTCCTCTGTCCGGGACTCAACCCGGTCCTCCGGTTGGTGGGGATGAGCGATTCTCTCGCCAAACCTCAGCCTGGTTTACCCACTTCCAAACATCCCTTCACATAGAATCACCACTCAAAACAAACACATTCATTAGGAGAGAACTCATGCAGGTCAACAGGCCAGTGCAACAAAACATAACTCTGATACCCCAACCCCAACCCTAACCCTAACCCTAACCCTAAATTCACAGTTCCTAACCCTAACCCACCCTTTTCCCTAACCTTAACCTATCCCCTTTTCCCTAATCTTAACCTTTCCTTGTTCCCTGACCCTTCTCTTTCCTTTCCCTAATCTTAACCTTTCACCTTCTCTAACCCTAACCACTATCCCTATAGGGGATATGTGACATCACTAAAAATAATGAAGCCATATTTTTAGTTTTATAAATACAAATTATACACTGTGGATATATGTGTGTCACACGTTAGCATTATGGGTCATGCAGAGGCCAGCAGATGCACTCTGCACTAGCATCAAGGGTCAGGAAAAGGTTGTCAGACTGAACTCTGTACTCAGGACACTTGTGGTTTACGGTAGTGGTGAAACGTAGGGTGTTGTGTACTTAGGAGTATGATGCCATATAAGTTCTCTGAAAACAGGAAAAGTGGTGAAACGAAGGGTGTTGTGTACTTAGGCGATGATGCCATATGCGGTTCTCTGAAAACAGGAAAAGTGCACTTGGGCCCAGATGTTGTCTGACACGGAACGGAAACTCTCTGTATGCATAACAACATCTGCCTAGTTACAGGAGAGGACCAGCCAATCATATGTGATGTGTGATGATGTGATATGATGTTTATGTGATGTAACATACCCCTAGACGTGAAACACAATAAAACGAGCCTACAACCGGAAGGGGACAACTCCATTTCAGTTCAGGTGGCACATAGAGGAGTGTGCATGGTGGAGTTCCCTTCCAGCTGAAAAAACTAACGAACTAGTTCATTGATTCTGTTTTGTTATACTCTTATTCACCGTGTTGATGAACAGCCTCCTAACGGATCCGGGTGATCTGAGTGGATCACGACAACACCTATTTTAATAAATAATCTACAATCATAGAATTATAATTTTATATTTACATTAACCTAAAAATATGAATCTGGGTTTATTATTCCATATAGTTATCATAAAAGTTAAAAATATCATTAGTTCATAATTTCATACATTTGTTTTTATTAAAAAGTTAAAAGTCAATTAAATATATTATTTCATTCATTTACATTTCATTAATACAAATTTATAAAAGTCATGTACTTACCTTAAGTTAAAAATATAAGTTCATAATTTTATACATTTGTTTTCATTAAAACTTAAAAGTCAATAAAATATATTATTTCATTCATTTACATTTCATTAATACAAATTTCTAACATTAAGAAGTCATGTACTTACCTTAAATTAAAAGTAAAGGAAAACATCAAAGGAGAAAACATCAAGGGAGAAAACATCAGAGGAGGCCGTTACCGTGATCCGCACGGGAGAGTATAAAAGGAGGGAGGGGCAGGAGTGCTCATTCTTGCTCTGACTCGAAGGAGCAACAGCTCAGCAAGGAGCTCAGTTTATTTGTTTAAAGAGTGTTTTGTGTGTGTCTGGCCTGAAGAAGACCCATTTCGGTCAAACGTTGCCCGCAGACACGTAATTTATTTTTGGCCTTTGTATTTTAAATTTTGTTTTCAGGCTTTTTACACTTTTAAGTGAATTTTCAGTTGGATTGCATTTTTTGTTGTTGTTTTTAATAAATATTTTTTAATAAAGGCACAAGTGCAAAGAGTTTTTGGAGATTGGCAGCCATGCCATTTTTTGATGATGGTGGACGGAGGTCCGGTATGGACGCAACCGAGGCGAATCGGATTGGGACCGGGTGGCGGGATGGACCAGGTGATGGACTGCACCTCCCGGGTCCTTCAGGACACGGGCTCCGTCCCTCCTCCTAACCCTTCTCCCCAGGGACCTAATACACACCCAGGCACAAACCCTCTCACACAGACTACACACATCCTACCATTCATTTCCACCTTTTCACATAAAATCACCGGCTTTCATCAGATCATCAAACAAAACTTCACCCACCTACAGTTACAACACCCAGCCTTCCAGAACCACAAAACCATTTCAGCTTACAGGAGAAACAAAATTTGAAAGACATTCTGGTACACTCCAAATTCACTGACCATAGACCTCAGCCACATCTTAACTACAGCACCCACTACAAAAATAGAAAATACATCACAAACATATACAGCGGAGCTTCATACCCCACCTTAGGTTCATTCTCCTCAATACCAGCAACACGGTCTACATCATCACATGCACCATCTGCAATAAACATTATATAGGCAAAACAAAACACAACATAAACACCCGCTTAAAACAACACATGTACCACATCAGAGAAGGCAAACTTGGCACCCCACTAGTCCAACACTTCCAACAACACCGTCCAATAAACTTATCATTACTGGGTTGGAATCTAATGACAGATGGAGCATTCTTTATAATTTATTTATGGATTTTAGCATGCGTGTTTTAGCTTTTAACCTTATGTATATAAATTTGTATTTTTAGGATGTATGCATGACATCCAGATGATGTGGGAGATTTGAGCACTTACTTTTATGCACTTTGGTTGATTTTAATTATTTTTATCTATGTGTTATTTATTATCTTATCTATATATTTATATATTTATATATTCATGAATTGTTTGTGGGCATTTTCTAGTGGTGAAGGAGCTCAGTTTTATTTTACCTTAAAATTAACTGTAGTGGCTGGCTCCATGCCCCCCGGGGGAGATCCAGTGCCCGACAGGGGTGCTCTCTTCCTCTGTCCGGCTCGAACCGGTTCCTCCTGAGCGATGCCTCTTCGCCAAACCTCAGCCTGGTTTACCCACTTCCAAACATCCCTTTACATAGAATAATCACTCAGAACAAACACGTTCATTAGAGAG
Source organism: Miichthys miiuy (assembly GCA_036365135.1). NCBI lineage: Eukaryota > Metazoa > Chordata > Actinopteri > Sciaenidae > Miichthys > Miichthys miiuy. The sequence goes on along the minus strand of JAAROE010000921.1, from coordinate 26,162 downwards.
AACTGCAGCAGATCAACAGGCCAGTGCAATAAAAACATAACCCCAAACCCAACCCCAACCGTAGGCTAGTTGGGTGCTCCAAGAAGGACCAAGGCCTGAAAGAACCACCTGGGCTGATTTTCCAGCCACAGCAGCTTCACACACTGCATGCCATCCCGGGAGATCTTACATCTCACACCTAACTGTCTCCTTACGGTGCAACAAAGTTAAAACCACACCCTTAACAAAATGGCAGAAAATAATGAATTTTATGATTTTTCAATACTTTTTCAGCTCCAAATCTCATCAAAGCACACAACATTAGGACCAGAATTATTTTTTCTCCCTTGTAATCCACGTTTTCACCACAAACTAAGTAAAATGAACACAGAAACTGTAAAAGTAGTATTTAACTCCATATACCAGAATGCTTTGCAGGATTAACCAGCAGGCATTGCAAAGAGGGATTTTTACAGTTATAACTCGATTACTCCCTCAATTTTCATCGTACAGATACGTAGTATATATCAAATCGATCGGGAAATTCTCACCTTTCCAATTATGTGACTCTTTTCTCTCGGACCACGATTGTAAAAGTTACATTTATCCTTAGGCGCCAAAAACGCGCGATAGAGGACACACGTGTTCGAATGACCTCTGTGAGGCTTAACACAGTTTTTAATCCTGAACATGAGTACTTGGAGCCATTTGGTGAGTATCACACACTCACCATTGTAATTTTTATTTCTCTAAGTGCTCTGTTTGGGGTTGCTTTCAGCAATTCCTGGAGTTGTGCGTTGTATGGATTCAACAAAACTTTGCTGTTTCTCCTATTTCTCCCTTACATGACGACATGCAAAGTTTGTTGGACTTTGAGCGCCGGCCCGTGCCTTGCCTTTGGCTCTCCACACAAAACCAGCTCTCTGAACAGGCCTAGTGTCATTTTAGGACCAACTGGACCTCAACATCCAGCAAAAGACTAGTAACTACAGGCCCCGCCCCCACCCAATAAGAAGATTTCTCCAGCCCTTCATTCCCACCCCTAATCTATTGTAGGAACTAACCAAACCTTCATATCCATTGAAAACGTAAAATTTCACAGGCTCCGCCCCACCCAAAGAGCAGGAGGGCTCGCTCCTCGGCCCCACCCCAGCCTATCGGGATGCTGGTTGGGTGCTCTGCATAAGTGCAGGAACAAACTGGAACTAAACATCAAGGGAAGGAACAAAAAGCATCTTTGTTTTCACAGGGTCCGCCCCTGACCAGTGGAGGAGGCTGCCAGCCCTTCGGCCTCACCCCAACCTATCAGGCCCTCTGCATAAGTGCAGGAATAGGCTGGAACTAAACATCAAATGGAGAAACAAACAAAGAAACATCATTTGTTTTCGCAGGCTCTGCCCCAACCAGTAGGAGAAGGATGTCGACCCTTTGGCCCCACCCCAGCCTATCAGGAGGCTGGCTGGGCCCTCTACAGTTATCCAGGTTCAATCAGGAACTAAACATCAAGTGGAGGAAAAGCATCATTTATTTCCACAGGCTCCGCCACCAACCAACAGGAGGAGGACGTCAGCCCTTCAGCCTCACCCCAACCTATCAGGAGGTTGGCTGGGCCTCTACAGTTATTCAGGAACTAAGCATCAAGTGGAGGAATAGAAAAGCATCATTTATTTCCACAGGCTCCACCCCAACCAATAAGAGAAGGATGTCAGCCCTTCAACCTCACCCCAACCTATCAGTAGGCTGGCCTGGCCTCTGCATAAGTGCAGGGACAGACTGGAATTACACATCAAGAGAAAAAACATCATTTATTTTCACAAGCTCCACCCCCAACAAATAGAAAGAGGGCTCCAGTTTTCCCAGTGCTCCTTTGGAGAGGACCAAAGCCTGCAAGGACCAACTGGGCTGATTTGCCAGCCACAGCAGTGTCTCAATGTTTCATGCCATCCCCATGGAGATCTTACATTTCCAACTGAGCAGTTTCCCTCGTGGTGCAGCAGAGTGAGGGGCGTGCCCTGAGACAAAATGGCGGAGGCATAATTGATTTCATGATTTTTTAATACTTTTTCAGCTTCAAACCTCACAGAATTATACACCATTTCGACCAGGTGATGTTCCTTTCCTGATGATCAACCTTTTACCACAAACTAAGTAAAATGGACACAAAACTGTAAAACTGTTACTCGTTTCATATACCAGAATGCCTTGCAGTATTAACCAGCATACAACAGGAAGAGGGATTTTTGCAGTTATTACTCGCTTATTCTGTCAATTTTCATCGTACAAGTACGTATCATACATCAAATCGATCGGGAGAATCTCACCTTTTCGAATATGTGATCCTCTTTTCTCTCGGACCAAGATTGCAAAAATTATAATTATTCTTAGGCTAAAATGGACACAAAAACCGTTATACTGTTACTCGGACTTCATATACCAGAATGCCTTGCAGGATTAACCAGCATTCAACAGGAAGAGGGATTTTTGCAGTTATTACTCGATTATTCTGCCAATTTTCATCGTACAGGTACGTATCATACATCAAGTCGATCGAGAATCTCACCTTTTCGAATATGTGATCCTATTTTCTCTCAGACCAAGATTGAAAATTTTTAATTATTCTTAGGCCTAAACCGCGATGGTGGACATATGCTCTCTGAATAACCTCAGCGTGGCTCAGTATAATTTTTTAATCCTGAACACGAGTGTTCAGAGCCGTTCGGTGGGTATCATATATAATATAAATATAATAAATATATTAAGTTATAAATAATTTCATATATACATATGTAGCCCTGCTGAAATAATTGATTTATTTTATAACAAATATTCATAATTCATTAAAGTTCATTATGTATTGAAGTGGGTAAAAGTTCATAAATATGGTTAAAATGCAGAACAATTTAAAATGCAAAATAAGTGATTTGTTAAAATACAAGTTATGCTGTTTCATTTCAGAGTGTTATTTAGGCTCACTGTATTATTACTTGTTTTGTGGGTTGTCAATCATTCATTTCTTTGACAGTATTGGCATGTGTAGAGCTCGGTACCCGTGCCAATCGCAGGGCAGTCTGTAGGTGAGGGGTGGACAGAGCGGGATGTTGTGTTTGAGGTGAGCAGAGCGACGAGAGGAGGGAGACGAGTTAACTTGACCGAGCCGTGTTGGAGTGATTTGGTGGACCAGAGTTCATATTTTCATGGGGAACGCCAGTGTACCTGATGTAAAGAACTTTGTGACAAACCGAGAGGTAATTATGAGCATATGAGTGTTTTTGAAAACTGTAACTAAGCTATACAGTATAAACGAACTGTTAATGCTAATCGCGATTAGCTGTTAGCTTCAGCCTAGCGGCGTATGTGATTAGCTTGCTCTCTGCTCTGTACACTCATGTTTGGTTAAAGTTAAGGCTAAATCAGTCTGAAGCAGCATGTGGACTTGGAATTTAGCTTGTGTATCTAATTTAGAGAAGGAGACGAACGTTTTGACGGCATTAAAGAGGGGAGCAAAGTGCCTGTGAACTACATAGGACCCGTTCTTCCTGTGTGTGTGTGTGTGTGTGTGTGTGTGTGTGTGTGTGTGTGTGTGTGTGTCGGCCCGCTTGACTGTGAGCTGCTGCTGCTGCCCTGTCGGTGACCTGTTCACTATTCTTCACCCCACTAACTGTCAGGAGCGTGAGTACTGGATTTGCACGTGCCTTTATTTTTCTTTTGCTTGTTAAAAGTGAAGCGCCACTTTGTTTTAGGCTACAACGCACCAAGCTACGACACAGGCCTGCAACAGGGGTTTAGATGACTCATAGAGACTGTTGTGGACCGTGTGAGTGCGTGTGGGTCCTCATATCCTGTATTTAAGTTTTGCTTCATTTTATTTGAAGTTAGAAGAGACTGAATAATAGTAAACCGATACTGTTCCTGTTAAATATAACAACTCACTATACTCAGGTGAATTATTTAATTTTTTTATTTATTTTATGAGTAAGAATTTACAACTAAAGAGTCTTTACATTTAATGTTTGGTTGTATGGTGTTTTATTTATTTAAAAGCATAAACAAAGGGAATATCATAAGAGTAACCCAGGCCCTCTTATATGTACATGAGGCGGTGTTACACATATATGTAAATATAACAAATTAAGAACTTATTAAATAGACTTATTATCAGGAATCCAATTTGCAACATCAATTGAGTGAAAAACAAAGCTAAAACAATGGACAAAGTGGAAGCACAGTTTGCACCGGGCAGTGAAACTCTTCATTTCCTAGTCTCCTCCACACAAAATGCTCTTGGAGAGAAACACGGGTATGGGCTCCGCTTGACCTTGACCTCGCCTCACCCTAACCCGCTCTGTCTTTGTGTCTCTGTGATGGCCACAGCTTTGCCCACACAACCATAAAATGTCAGTAACCTTCTGCACTCACACATTTGTTTCTATAGTTAAGTTTTGTTGTATTTGTTTATACACATTATACATTTAATTAAGTTATTAGTTTACCTTGGTTTAACATTTAGTATTGAAATAAATCACAAGGATTTTCTGTTTCATATAACACACTTTATTATTTGACAGTAAGTTGGTTTTCTATTTGAAGCACGCCCATTTAGTTAGCTTTTGTACAGTCTTTGTTTAGCATAGTTTTCTAATCTCTGTTCTTTTTGAGTTACCGGTGTTGCTGCTGCTGCTGCTGGGAGCTGGGAATGCCGGGCAAAAGCATCCGCCCACAAGCTCAGCCATTTTGTAGCAGACTGCCTGCATGTCTGACAACCGCGCTATCGCTCAATTCTGTAATAAGTACAACTGTTCATCCATGGCTCTGCCCGGATTTAGGATTTTGTTCGTTTTTGTGTTTGTCTCTGACCTGCTTTTGTCCTCAAGAGGTAGTCCAGCACCACGAGGAGGCTTTTGAGGACAGTGGAGGTAGCTAAGCTGATGCTGGAAACCGCCACCATATCCTCTCGTCCTTAACCATACCAACACGCTTCTCTTTCTCCAATGTTGGTGCCAGGATTTGCTGTCGACAAATAAGAGGTCAAACAAGAATACACAGCAAATATTTAAATATAACAAATACGATACTATACAACCACCACATACTGGTACTTTTACCATGTACAAATGAGACCATATCAGAGCTCATTTCACACCAGTAGTGTTGTTTTTTTGTTTGTTTGTTTGTTTTTCCACACATGTAATTTTGGTTCAGGTCAAACTGGGAAGTCCAAAATCAAACAAGCTGCTAACTTCTAAATTCACAGTATTTAGGAAATATTAGAGCTATTTGGTGTACCTTCAGAAGGCTGAAGGTGGCATCTGTGATGCCCAGGTTGTGAAAGACACCCAGTATACAGAGCAGCTACAAGAAAAACAAACAAACAAATAAATGAAGGAGTAAATGAATAAACAAGTAAATGCTTAAGACAGAGAGAGAGGGGGGGAGTCAAGTCTGTTGTGCTGCTGCTGCTTGGTTGGAAAGAAGACCTTCAGCCACTCGGCCCTTTCTGGAATAGTTTGACATGCCTACAGAACAAAAACAAAGACAATGTCTAAGATGAAACACTAAAACGCTGTATTTCTGCTAACGATAGTCTTTGGGTTCCACTGGTTGCATTTCCATTTGATTCAAGGTCAAAATCACTGCTTTTTAATGGTTTGTGAGTGTAGGACTAATGGTTGTATTTATTTCACAAGGTCGGTGCAATGGTTTGTTTCATCCACAAGATGGAGGTAAGAGACCACGGATCACAACAGTTTATCTGTTTTAAAGTCTAGGACCCACTCCTAAAAGAACAATGAGAGACCTTAAACACCTAGAGCTTTGACCTTTGACCCTGTCTGCCTGCCTCCTTGCCTGCCTGCCTTTTCCTGACCCTAACACCAGTGCCCTTGTCCTAAACATTACTTGACCTTTGACCCCAAGTTTCATTCCTGCTCAATTAATAATTAAAAGGACAAAATTCACATGTAACTCCCTATATACAGTTGAGTATATATGTAGAAATACCTTGACCTTTGACCCCAACATTTCATTCCTGATCAATCATCATTAAAAGACCAAAATTCACATAACTATCTGTATACAGTTGATTAATTAAAACAAGTAAACAAATATATTAAGTCATAAATAATTTCATATATACATATATGTAAATATAACAAATTAAAAACTTATTAAATAAACGTATTATCAGGAATCCAATTCGCAACATCAATTGAGTGAAAAACAAAGCTAAAACAATGGACACAGTGGAAGCACAGTTTGCACCGGGCAGTGAAACTTCATTTCTAGTCTCCTTCACACAAAATGCTTGGAGAGAAACCCAGGTATGGGCTCCCATTTGACCTTTGACCTCGCCTCACCCTAACACACTCTGTCTGTGTGTCTCCCTCCCTGACTGCCTGCATGTCTGACAACCGCGCTATCGTTGAATTCTGCAATAAGTACAACTGTTCATCCGTGGCACTGCCCGGATTTAGGATTTTGGTCTGTTTTTGTGTTTGTCTCTGACCTGCTTTTGTCCTCAAGAGGTAGTCCAGCACCACGAGGAGGCTTTTGAGGACAGTGGAGGTAGCTGAGCCTGATGCTGAGACCGCCAACATATCCTCTCGCCGCTAACCATACCAACATGCTCCTCTTTCTCCAATGTTGGTGCCAGGATTTGCTGTCGACAAATAAGAGGTCAAACAAGAATACACAGCAAATATTTAAATATAACAAATACGCATACTATACAAGCACCACATACTGGTACTTTTACCATGCACAAAGGAGACCATATCAGAGCTCATTTCACACCAGTAGTGCTGTTTTTTTGTTTGTTTGTTTGTTTGTTTGTTTTTCCACACAAGTAATTTTAGTTGAGGTCAAACTGAAAAGTCAAAATCAAACAAGCTGCTAACTTCTAAATTCACAGTATTTAATAGGAGCTATTTGGTGTACCTTCAGAAGGCTGAAGGTGGCATCTGTGATGCCCAGGTTGTGAAAGACACCCAGTATACAGAGCAGCTACAAGAAAAACAAACAAACAAATAAATGAAGGAGTAAATGAATAAACAAGTAAATGCTTAAGACAGAGAGAGAGAAGTCAAGTCTGTTGTGCTGCTGCTGCTTGGTTGGAAAGAAGACCTTCAGCCACTCGGCCCTTTCTGGAATAGTTTGGACATGCCTACAGAACAAAAAAACAAAGACAATGTCCAAGATGAAACACTAAAACGCTGTATTTCTGCTAACGATAGTCTTTTTCCACTGGTTGCATTTCCATTTGATTCAAGGTCAAAATCACTGCTTTTAATGGTTTGTGAGTGTAGGACTAATGGTTGTATTTATTTCACAAGGTCGGTGCAATGGTTTGTTTCGTCCACAAGATGGAGGTAAGAGACCAAGGATCACAACAGTTTATCTGTTTTAAAGTCTAGGACCCACTCCTAAAAGAACAATGAGAGACTCCTTAAACACCTAGAGCTTTGACCTTTGACCCTGTCTGCCTGCCTCCTTGCCTGCCTGCCTTTTCCCTGACCCTAACACCAGTGCCCTTGTCATAAACATTACTTGACCTTTGACCCCAAGTTTCATTCCCACTCAATTAATAATTAAAAGGACAAAATTCACATGTAACTCCCTATATACAGTTGAGTATATACGTAGAAATACCTTGACCTTTGACCCCAACATTTCATTCCTGATCAATCAATCATTAAAAAGACCAAAATTCACATAACTATCTGTATACAGTTGATTAATTAAAACAAGTAAACAAATATATTAAGTCATAAATAATTTCATATATACATATATGTAAATATAACAAATTAAAAACTTATTAAATAAACTTATTATCAGGAATCCAATTCGCAACATCAATTGAGTGAAAAACAAAGCTAAAACAATGGACACAGTGGAAGCACAGTTTGCACCGGGGCAGTGAAACTCTTCATTTGTTAGTCTCTTTTCCACACATGTAATTTTGGTTCAGGTCAAACTGAGACATTCATAAAGGCAATGTACATTTGAGCCATAAAAAAAACCCCAAAAGAGAGTCACCTTTAATGTTAATCAAATCATGAGCTTAACCAACCTCGGCTCTGCACCCTGCAGGTCCTCCAACGGTTCACAGAGAACAAAGAATCCTTTGTTTTTCAGGTGGTCAACCAGTGACCGACACTTCATCTGCAACCATGGAGGACAGTTCCTGGTATTCCCAGTCCCACCAGGATTTCACGTTTTTTTTTTTTGTGTGTGTGATTTTTGCAATCAAAATGACTGATTTTGCGGCAGCATTTTCTCATTCCCAAGAATTTTGGCCCCTTTTTTGTTGTTTTTTACTTTTAAACCGAATCAAAAGTCTAAACAGGCTTAATGAGACAAAACCAAGGCAAACAGATTGAGAAACAGTTTTTTTTATTTTAAGAATCTTAACATTAGTACTGGAGTGTAAACGCATTTTGCTCAGTCATTTACCAATATGTATGACGACAGGTGGACTTGTTAGTAGTCGCCATCGCTAACTAACGCTCCCACGGCGTGTGGAAAATGGCGCGGCGTGTGTGTGTGTGTTTGTCAAACAAGTGGTGGAAGACACATTTATGGCAGAGCCGCTTTATTTGATCTATGGTGGAAAACACACATGTGTCGGGGAAGGGGCGGCATGTTTGGTTATTTTGCAATAATTGTGCGACATAGTAGGAAATGCGCCTCGCAAAATATGCGGATATTGCTGATTACGCGGTAATCCACGCGATCACAAAATCGTGAAAAACTGGAGGGACTGATAAACGATTTGCCTGTCAGGGCCCTCCCTTCCAAAACAGAGCAAAGAGAGAATACATTCATCAGATATGAGCATATGTACTATCTTCTCCCAATTGTAATCAGGTGAAGTCTGTAGTCACAAGCACATGCATGTTCTTACTTACATTTTTCACAACCGATTATGGACGGACAGCCTGGACATCTGTGAAAACACGCACGCGCACGCATACAAAGTTAAAGAAAGAAAAACTTGACACAGAAGCCAATTAGACAGTTTTCCAACCCCACCCCTCCGCGTTACATCGAAAAATCCAAAGTAACACCATAAAGTAGCAAAAAGCTCTCTATGTACTGAGACCGGAGGTTGCAGGTCCTCACACAGAGCTCAACCCCGTTTTAAAGGTGAAGGAAGCCCTATGTTGAAAGACAGCCATTCCAGATGTTGAATCTGTATTATACAAGACAAAAGTTAAGTTGTTTTTTTTCCTGGTTTTAACACCCAGTTAGGCTGGTTGGAGTTGATTTAATGATTTGTTGCCTTTGCCTCACAGACCTGGCAACACTGACCACAGACACCTCCGTGGCATGGGTGAGGCACGTTTGACATTCGGTTATCAAGGTAAGTTCATATCGTTCTTATTAAACCAAAAAGTTATGCAAATTATCCCAAAGGTCATAACCTTAGATTTTCTAGATGTAGAAGTCTACATAGACTTACATAGTCTTCTAGAACTTTATTTCACCAATTTGCACATGGACAAGCTAGCAATAGGAATTTTTCGCAAAGTCCGAGGAGTCAGACTTATTATATATTATATTATTTATATATTATAAAGAAGTATAAAAAGAATATATCAAGACAAAAAGGTAGGAAAGCATCAATAAATAGCATTTATTGACTTACCTATCAAAAATAAAGATGAAAAGCAAAATAAAGAAAAGCAGTATTCCGTGAATTGTAGGCTACATCAGGTTGTTGCTGGTAATCATGGTCAAGTGAAATGGTAAGGCCTAAAGAAACACAAACAAGAACAACAACAATGAAAAGAAGAAAATCAATAAAGCTCCAATTATTGTAAGGAATTTATGGTGGTTAAGTGACCAAAGCAGCACCTTCTTCTATCTTCTTCATGTAATACTGCAAGACACACAAACTGTTGCGATGATTGGCCCTGTGGCACCATCTAATGTACAAAACAAGCCGTTTCACCCAACGAGAGAGCAAAAACAAACAAAACATCCAACAACCTACAAACTCTCTCTCTCTCTCTCTCTCTTCTCTCTCTCTCTCTCTCACACTCACACACACACACACCATCTCTCTCACCATCTGTAAACATACATGTCTCATTGATGCATGTTACTAACTAAACTTCTTCCCCGGAGTTTCTGTGCTCTATTGTCCAGCAGTTTCTCGTGGATCATGGCTGCTGCTGTGGTCCTGCCTTTTTCAGTCTTTTGGGTATTTTTACATGCATTTTTACCGAAATACAACCACACACACAGAAAGGGCTCATAGACATGCAAATGTGGAGAGAGATGGTGGAGTGATGGGCAGCCACACAGAGCGGCGCTCTGAGAGCAGTTAGGGGGGTTCAGTGCCTTGCTATAGGGCACTAAGGTGGGAGGTGAACTGGCACCTCTCCAGCTACCAGACCACTTTCCATACTTTTGTTACATTTTTGGTGAGTCTGTGCCAGAGAAATTCAACACATCACTACAAACAAAATTACAAGTGTCATAGTGGTGAGTGAACCTCTCACTTAGCTAGTCACAATAACCAAATGAATAAATAAATAAAATGCTTTTGAATGGTAACCCATATTGCAGTGCATCACATTGTGAATGAGGCTTTAGTATATGTCACCTGGGACACCTTCAGACAATGAATAATGATTACTTTGGCTTTAATTAAGTCAACAAGATATGCCACAAGTCAACAGTATATGCCGCATTATACAAAGTTCTTTATTTTAAACCCAAAAGTTATTTGCCCTGAACATCCATCGATTTTCTGTAACTGCTTATATTGCCGTTGTGGTGTTGGAAGCCTATCCCAGCTGACTTAGGGTACACCCTGGTCAAGTTGGCAGTTCATCACAAGGCATGTATAGACAATAACCATTCACAACTATGGGCAATTTAGAGTGACCAATTAACCTATTAAGTGCATATCTTTGGGAAGAATTTGAGAGATTCGAATCACGAACCTTCTTACTGTGAGGTGACAGAGCTAACCACTGCAAAACCGTGCCATCCCCAACTTGAACATATAACATAAAATAGAAGCAAATCATTGTCTTTCCAATATATTTGAACTTTACTAATGACTTAAAATTTGTTTTTGTTTTTACTTTCTGTTGATTGAGTCATTATTTTGTTTAATCTTTGGTGAACATTCTCAAAATCTGCGTGACAATGTCTATATTTCTGTTTTATTTGGATTGAATGATGGTACATGTAGTTCCGGGGTATGTGTTATAGCAGGGGGATCTTAATTTGTGACACACGGGACACACTTATGACGTAACCGCAAGTTTCCGGTCAAAACTTGGGAAGAGACAGGTATGTTGACATACATAAGTGTTTCATTTCTGAATCGAATTAAAATGTTTAATGGTAGCACCACTATTCTCTGAAAGAGCGATGTAAGGCAGTTGTCATATAAAAGTCAAAAGTCTGAGGTGTTTTTACGTTATTGAATCGCAGCGTTCTGTCTGTGTTCCTTTAAAGTATCGCAGTTCGTCCCATGCCCCGTGGGATTATGGGAGTTGTAGTTTTCCTGTGGGATTTGTATAAAACGAATGTTAGTTACTTTTCTAACGTGTGTGTACACATGCAAAGTCACTGTGCTTACTGTGTAATGAATTAGACATGTGACACAGGGCATAATTATTTTATTTTGCATTTGTTTTAATTTATTGTTATGCATGTTTGTGTACATGAGGATGTGGTTGCTCTTTGATTGACTAAATGGTAAATCGACTTATATAGCGCCTTTCTAGTCTTCCGACCACTCAAAGCGCTTTTACACTACATATCTCATTCACACACATTCATAGACTGATGGTATTGGCTGCCATGCAGAAGTTAACTGCTCATCAGTTTTTTAGGAGCTAACCTAGAAAAACTGACTGAGCAATTTAGGTCAGTATCTTGCTCAAGGACACTTTGACATGCAGATTGAAGGGGATTGAACTGGGATCGAACCTGTGCACGTGTGCACACTTGTCTGTTGTTTGCCCGCTTGTTTTTGTTTATTGCATAGGTTGAAAGATACATCAAATCAAATCAAATCAAATTTTATTTGTATAGCCCAAAGTCACAAAGTACATTTGCCTCGGAGGGCTTTACAATTTGTACAGGAGTGACACCTCTGTCCTTAGACCTCGGTTCGAGTGAGGAAAAACTTGCCACAAAAACCCTTTTAACAGGAAAAAGGTGGAAGAAACCTCAGGAAGAGCCACAGAGGAGGGATCCTCTCCCAGGACGGACAGACGTGCAATAGATGTCACGTGTACAGAACAAGTCAACACAAACATATTGTACAATTACAATGAATGATAAAATGACAATGAATTACAATGAATGATAAAATGACCACAGTAGCAGATATGGTAGCAATAATGACAGTAATAATATATGTAGTGGACGTTGCGCAGGATCATAGCAGCAGCCACGATCCACGAGAACCTGCTGGACGACAGAGCACAAAAACTCCGGCAAGTTCGGTTAGTAGCATGCATTAATGAGACATGTATGTCCACTGATGGTGAGAGAGAGAGAGAGGGAGGGAGAGGAGAAAGAGAGAGAGAGAGAGGGGGAGGGAGAGAGGGAGAGGGGCGGGGAGTCCCCCGGCAGTCTAGTCCTATGGCAGCATAACTAAGGGATGACCTGAGCCAGCCCTAACTATAAGCTTTATCAAAAAGGAAAGTCTTAAGTCTACTCTTAAAAGTGTTGACCGTGTCTGCCTCCCGAACCCGGAATGGTAGTTTGTTCTGTCTGTTCGTTGTGTTTGCCCTTTTCATTTTACTTCTGTAGTGTATATTACACTTTTTCTGCTGCTGTAACGAGTGAATTTCCTGCTAGGATAAATAAAGTATAATCTAATCTAATAACCAAACCTCTTTTAAAGAGGGCCAGATTTGACAATGTGAAGATGCCCTGGGGCCAGTACTAACATTTTAAAATGGAAAAAAAATTACAATAAAAGTTACATACAAATGCACTGTAATGTAACAATTTTATTTTCATTTTCACAATTATCATTTCTTAATGGCAATGGGTCAGATAACACAGAACAAATTGTATGGAATATGTTAAACTTGCATAAAGTTGACACAAATATTAACCTCATGTTCATTCTAAACATGACTTATTATTAGTAATGCAAAGTCTATTAACATTTAAGTTTAAATCATATAATTCTTGCTCTTGTCTACCACAAAGTCATTCAAAAGTAGTATTTTGTGTCACATCTACAGGTACGTAACACCAACAGTTATGTCCTTAGAGGTTTATCGCATTAAAATGCTTCATTATGTCAACCAAAAGCCAAATCTGCCAGCCATACAGTATCTGACAATCTTAGCAGGCCATAATAAAATATTATAAAACAAAGCTGCAGGCCGCATTAAACTGGCCATGATTGGCCCTCAGGCCGGACTTTGGACATGCCTGTTTTAAGGGGACCTCATATCTTATTAGCTCTTACTAGCCTGCCTAACAGTAAAAACAGCTTTGACACTGTTTTTGGTGTCCAGTCAAAAACAAGCATATGAGCTTGCTGCCTCACAAAATGTCTATGCTTAAGAACTCTGAGATCAACATTACTCGTCTGTATATCTTCTGTTATGTTAATCTATCACTGTTTGAATAATAGGAGATCATCATGGACACCATTGGATCACCAGCCCCAGCAGCCCCTCACCACCCACAGTAATGAGATCATCAGATCATCAGAGAGAAGGTGAGGAAAGTATATTATAGAAGAAGAGAGGCTCTCCTGCCTCTCTTCTCTCTTCTTGCACCATGCTCACTCACATGGTGTGTCTGGGGCAGGCAGGTTTGCTCACTCTTTGTATATCTTGATTGGTATGGTCATATATATATATACATACATACATACATACATACATACATACATACATACATACACACAGATGCACATATATATTATTTCCCCCTCCATTTTCTTAATCTGTAGATTTGTAAATGAATTTAATTTATTTTTCAAATTTCAAATTAAAGTACAGAATCATCTGGATTTTTAGCAACTTTTGAAGCTAGTCCTAGCTACTTTCTTTGGAAAAGAGTTGGCAGTGATGGTAAAAACAACATAAAACTGGTGTTTTTCTTCTTTTCTTAAAGACAGCCAGGAGTGCAGCAAGCAAATTTCAACTGCTGTGAGTATATCTCCTCATCCCACTTCAAATTTTCTTTTTTATGTATTTATTTAGCAGCATAGAAGGTTGACTGGAAAGGTGAGAGGCAGGGGACAACACACAGTAAACGGCCACAAGCTGGAATCAAATTGAGTTGCTGCTATAAAGACTCAACTTACATGATGCTTGCACTCAACCAGGTGAGCTATGGAAAATTAGATAAAACATCCTCCTGAAACACTCAATGACAAATGTGTCTCCATAAAGAGCACAGTTGTAAATTATATGTCCGCTGGCAGAAACTAAACAGATCCTGCCTTCATATTTCTCTGATTTTACTTGCTTCTAAGGTAAAATCTTTCTCCTGAAGGTTTCTAGCACAGAATGACAGTTAAAATAAAATAAATGGTCTGAAAGTATCTGTGTGTATGTGGTACTGAAACAGAGAAATAAAATAAAAGAATCATAGTTAAAACAATTCACTGACTATACAGAAATAAATGTCAAACACAGATCTTAATAATATCACACCTATATAACATAAGTCCATAAATTGGCTGGTAATAAAACACCTAAAGCCTGCATCTTGTTTAGTCCTGAAAGTTGCCTGAACTGTCATCATTGTGTGCCTCCCACCTGGGCTGGGCTTAACATGCAACAACTAAACACAATATCATACCAGATGGGGTAAATTTGAATGGTACAAAAGCAGTGTTTGTGAGTTTGTGGAATTTCCACCAGGCTGTCAGAGTAAAGTATAAATTTTGTAAACGATTTGGACAATTTTATTTATTTCTTTTATTGTCTGTGTATCAATTATTCATAATTTCACAGAGTTGAAATGTTACTTTGTTAATTGATTCTGTGTTTGGTTACCTGCCTTCATGTTTTTTTTTTTTTTTGAGTTCTTTGATTTTTGGTCCAATTCGACCAAGACGTTTCTTTTCTTTCTTTCTTTTATAAACAGAGAATGAGATTATTTTTCCTTTAAGGTCCCTCTGTTGTACATCAATTAGGGCAGTTCTGGCATCAAGTCTAGAAAGTTACACACTCTGTAGCACAGAGGTTTTGGGAATGTAGATGTTATACCTAGGCTGGAAAGAGAGTTTGGTGGACATTGTCATTTGGTGTTTGAAATTATGTTAGAGTTGCTTTTTGTCCTTGTTTATGATACAGAATCAGCTGAAATATTAATTATTGTGTTCTTCTAGTCCCAGGTCACTTAATGTTATAGTGTGTGTATTCATACTGGTCAGTATGTATCTAAACCCTGAAATTATTACTTTAAAGTCATATTCAGTTTTCAATTCAATTTTATTTATATAGCTTCAAATCATAACAAAAGTTATCTCATGACACTTTCTAGAGAGAGAGAGAGAGAGAGAGAGAGAGCCGCAGTCTAGTCCTATGGCAGCATAACTAAGGGATGACCTGAACCAGCCCTAACTATAAGCTCTATCAAAAGGAAAGTCTTAAGTCTACTTAAAAGTGTTGACCGTGTTCGCCTCCCAAACCAAAATGGTAGTTTGTTCCACAGAGGAGGACCTTGATAGCTGAAAGCTCTGGCTCCCAATCTACTTTGAGACTATAGGAACCACAAGGAACTCAGCATTCTGAGAGCACGGTGTTCTAGCGGGTAATAAGGTACTATGAGCTCTTTTAGATATGATGGTGCCTGACCATGAAGAGCTTTGTATGTGAGGAGAAGAATTTTAAATTCTATTCTAGATTTAACCTTGCTCCATTTTCTGAAAACATTAAACACAAAACCTCAGCTTCAAGCACTATTTACAAAACTATTGCTCAAAATTAAACTCGCTCAAAACAGATTTACCTGTGCTCAAAACCAAACACTGCTCTCAAATCATAAACAAAGCGATCAAAATGATATACAGTAAACAATACACCAAAAAATAGAAAACACATTGTTCAAAACAGTTCTCAGGAGAAGTATATTTTAATCTCAAAACAAATTTCATGTTTTTCCGTCATTTTGATGAACGAAAACATGTTCTATCATAGTAGCTCAAAATTGATCAGAAATTACTACTCTGCTTTGCTCTTTGCAATTTTTTTGTTCTTCCTCCTCCTTGTACCCTATTTTTACAGTACTGTACCCTGCATCTCACAAACTTGTCCTTTGTCTTTGTGATACTGTAATCCTTGTTCTTTGTTGATATGTTGTTGCCCTCCTCCTCTTCCTCCTCGCACTTCCACCTTGCATACGCACTGTCTCGCCCTCTCACAGTTTCTTCTATCCGCTCCCACCTTCAACAACCTGTTTGCTCTCTGAACTGGCAAAATTGGTTGTGTCACATCATTTGAAACAAGTGAAATCAATTTTAAGTGGTTGTGTTTAATCAATGACATGTGCTCTATTTATATTTAACTGCTGCCACTTGTGTTTACCAGTATGGATGACGTGCATTAGAGTGCAGAATGTGTTTTTGGAATGAGAAAGTGTTTAGAGTTTTGCTGAAAAGTGTATATGAGATCTGCAAATGTGTTTACCATGTGAAACGGTTTAAGGTATTGACAACATCAGATCAAATCAAATCAAATCAGATTTTATTTATATAGCCCAAAGTCACAAAGTACATTTGCTTCGGAGGGCTTTACAATCTGTACAGGGAGTGACACCCTCTGTCCTTAGACCTGTTCGAGTGAGGAAAAACTTGCCCACAAAAAATCCTTTTAACAGGGAAAAAGGTGGAAGAAACCTCAGGAAGAGCCACAGAGGAGGGATCCCTCTCCTAGGACGGACAGATGTGCAATAGATGTCACGTGTACAGAACAAATCAACACAAACATATTGTACAATTACAATGAATGATAAAATGACAATGAATTACAATGAATGATAAATGATTACAGTAGCAGTGGAACCTGTGATAGAGATAGAGAGACACAGATGCACAGCAGCAGCAAATCATAAACTAACTATAAACTGTAATGGAAATATGGTAGCAATAATGACAGTAGTAACATGTTGTGGACGCCATGCAGGACCACAGCAGCAGCCACGATCCATGAGAACCAGACTGAACAATTAGCTTGTGACGGGTTTTAGGGGTAACTATTTTATTTAGTTTTTTGCCAGCCAGACTCAGCCTGACAATTAAAACTAGTTCTCTCCTGAAAACCACACAAAGGGTGCATAAATTCAGAACACTCATACAACCTTAAACAAAATGTGAACAAAGCAAAATACCACTTTTTTTTCATTTACAAATTATATTTACACACAACAAAAAACCTATAAACAATGTTCACTTTTCAGTTCCTGGTAGTTTTCAATAGTTCAGTTCAAAACAAAAACAACTGGATTTTTCTTTCAGTTTGTTTCCAGTGGAAAATATGTAGAAAAAAAAAACTAAATCCTCCGATAAGAAAAAGGGGAAATGAAAAACACGCTAATACGCTTAATATTCCAGGTTTTTTTTTTTTTTTTTTTACCAGCTCACCAGCCGACACACAGGACTCCTCCGACATGGAAAACAGACGCCCTTCCTGTAAGTCCGCTGAGGGGCCGTTCCGCCCAGGAAAGCACGATAAGGCAAACGAGGACTAAACTGCCTCAGTACTCAGTAAACTGCCTATCTCCGCAGTGTGCGGACGAAACGCCGCACTCTCACTCGTGTTCCAGAAACCGTAGCCTCGCCATATTGGTTAACGCCACTTTAATGGACCTGCGCATATTGTTAGGCAACGGGTGATCCCATGAGACGTGGTTGGTCAGCGTTTAAATGAGTTCAAGCAACTGAGAACTTGTTCAAGCCAGTGGTTTTAGTGTTTTAGCAACTGAGAAAACTGACACTGAGAAAACACTTCATATAGAGAACATAAACAAAAACTTCCTCCCAGTACTATAGTAGAAACTGATGTATCAGTGGTCTAAATGACTTTAACATATGTGTACCAGACATTCTGAAAATAAAGCAATAAAGTGCCTGTTAGAAGGTTAAAGGGATTCACATGTTCTCACCACACACGATGACTAATGTATTCAGTATTTTGTTAAGTTTACTGAAACAGGACTGCCCCTGTTTCAGCCAGTGTCATATAATCGCTACTATTGTATATAAATAAAGGAACAAGGAACTGCTCTGCGCCTTCTGCTTCTGTAGATGTTGCAGTAGCAGGGTGCCCTTGTACAAAGTAAAGCCTCGTGTTCTGACTCTCATTTGTTCTGGTCACAGTTGTAAGTTGGAAACTCACATAAATCTTGGTCCTTCGATCGATGGTTGATCAGGGAACTGGATGAGCTCTCCACCAGATCGACGGTTAGTCACCAGGTGACTGATAAGTCCGGACCGTGAATTCGGATTCGCCAGGTTAGAACCGATCTCCGGGATCCCTGGTCGATCATCCGAACTACAGAGAGTCCGCAGGAGCATCAGACACAAGAGAGTGATTGGTGTTAAGACTTTGACCGTAACAGAAAGTCAGTAGGAATTTGGCCATTCCTGAGATCAACGATCGATCTCCTAAGAATCCAGTTAGTGATTCAAGAATCCAGTTAGTGATTCAGGAAGTGAACGTATGGACCCTAAGTGTGAATGAAAGAGTGAATGAAAGAGTAAGAGTAATTAAAAGGACTAGATTTCCCTCTACTCTGTTGTTATTTTATTTGCAGAAAATCTACGCACGCACGGTGGTTTGAGTAAGCTTTCCCGCATCGTATTAGTCGATGTAGAAGCTTGGGAGAGGAACTTCACTCTTATCACTTCATGTGTGAGACACTTTTCTGCAAACAGTAATAGTTTATGAGTACTTTGATAATAGTACATTGGAGAAATAGTAGTGGAGTTTCGCAAGATTAAACTATTTGTTTCATAACGAACGAACCCCACCGTTCAGTTTATCCCGCAACCATGGACGGACAGCTAATACAAATTAGAACCCAACAAGTAACTGAAGGCAGAGCTGAAGAACTCGATTAATACACAGTGTCAAAATTTAAGCCAAAATAAATATGGGAGCAAACAAAGTACACCACCACGGAGGACAGTAGATGGATGGAACAAAACCCAGGAAGCGGAAAAGTTACATTAAAATGGAAAAGAGATATGGTTTTGAGGGAAAGTTTCAAACGAGCTAAATCGGACTGCAAGTTAACCTAAAGATAGAGATAAGTGAGAGTTCAGGAAAGAAAAAGGAAAAGAAGATAAAAGAGTACCAGCTAAGTGATGAATGGCTAAAAGAAAAGTAGGGATGGAGAAAGGAATAAAAGAGAGCAGAAAAACTACACAAAGCTCAACAGAAACTCGCTGCATTGAGCGTAGGCGTAAAGACGATGAAACTCAAGGTCGCAGAAAGAATGAGTGAGAGCAAGGACAAAACGCGCGCACCTCACAGTAGATGAAGCAGCAGGAACAGTTACAGTTGCTTATCATGGCAAAGCATACAGAGGTAGAGGTAGAGGCAGAGGCAGAGGCAGGAGTAGGAAGATATCAGCAGAATCGTGATAACGACCGCAGACCCAGAAGGAGAGAGATACACGCGAAAACAACTGCTATAAATGTCATAAGCCAGACATTTGGCAAGAGATTGCAGACACAACGACTACAACGAAATGATGCATGACTAGTCAAAGAAACAGAAGTCGATCATACGCAAACAGGACAATCAGTAGACACAGACATGCTACTAGAGAAAATGAGCCCTCTGAAAATGACAAAGTCCACATAAATATAGAAGTACTGCTAAAATCACAACAAAATAAGTTGCTCCAACTAGGAGAATAAGCTTTAATGGAAGAGAATATGACTGTCTATATGACACGCGCTTGTTCAACTGTGTTGACAATACTCTTTAAATTGCCAGACGCCCTCTAAGACAGTTTGGGTAAAATCAGCCTCTGGACATGTTACACCATTAAGATTTACAAAACCTGTAGTCATAACAGACACAGAATCAGGAAATCAAACCAAAAGTCGATTCTAATCGACCCAAGTTGCCCTGTAAACCTATTAGGGCCAGATGTCATGGCAGCACTACGTATAGCTGTCTATCCAACCGCAGACGGAGAAATGAAGACAGAAATACTAAGTGAAGAACATTGCCATGTTGTCCAAGGCGTAAAAGAACCAAACTATTATTGGACTTTAGATCTCACTGATCAATCAGAGGCAGAGTCACTCATAATAATGGCAAAACTCAACTTCAAGACATGCAACTAGACACACGAAAAACTTAAAGTCATGACAAAGAGGAACTGCACTGTACACTGCGTATAAACAGGAGCCAGGGCCCGATCCACCCTATGATGAAATGGTGCACAAACTTTCTGTTAAAGGAAATGTCTGCATGCAACACATGCTGGTGTCCCCAACGGGACAGTCATGTGTTTCCCATACTCAACTCGAGACAACAAGTGGTTAACCGTAAACAAAACCCTCATATATCATTGACAACAAGTGACAAACATAGCTGGAAGGAAATGAGCCGCATGAACAAGCTAACAGAGATACGCACAGGAACTGACCCCGGTGGGTGGCAGACAGGTAGACATACTGGTATACGACGGTTCCTCCTTAACTTTATACAACAGCGACGCCAGCCACCACCTTGATGCAGAGTGACAGAGGACAGCTGCATACTTACCCTATCAGAAAAGACCAAAAACTTCTGGAGGGGTCCCCACAAGTCAGGTCACAGGGACCCACCGATGTAGGCCTAATTAAAGACTATCCACCATTGGAAATAGAGTTAAAGCATCAAAATTATCCACGAGTACCATGACAATATCCCATATCAAAAGAAAGAAGAAGGCATTAAACCCATAACAGACATGCTAAAAGCAGGGATTTTAGTTGAAACAACGCTCCTAAATGCTTAACTCCACTCCTATTAAAAAGCGACATCAGGTTGGAGAATGATACAAGACCTGAGAAAAGTGAATGATATGGTGAAACATGACCCAGTGGCTGAGCAAATCCACATACTTTGCTCAACAATATAACCATAAAGAACAATGGTTCTCAGTCATAGACTTATCAAACGCCTTTTCTCAATACCCATACATAAAGACTCACAAGGCCTATTTTATTTAAGTATGGAAACAAAACCTATACTTATACCAGACTGCCACAACTTCACTAATAGTCCAACAATCTACTACACGCTAGAAAACTCAATGCAGAAATGCCCAGCATTAGATAATGGTAAATATCTGCTATATGTTGATGACATATTAGTAACTGACATGATAAGGCTTCCTGCATGAGTAATACAATAACAGTACTGAAACACTTGCAAACGTGAAGGCCAAAGTAACACAGGGGAAAGTACAGCTTTGTACTCATGTGGAAGTATCTAGGTCATATCCTCACCCTGGAGGACGAAGACTAGATAACAAAAGACAGCTAGCCATAGCTCAAACACCAAGACCTGAAACAAATAGACAAATGATGTCCTTTCTAGGACTATGTAACTACTGCAGAACATGGATTTCAGGTTTTGCAACATAGTGCAGCCGCACAAAATGCAATACACGAAAAGAGATGGCAATGAAAGACCGAATAGAATGGACACCAGAACAGGAGCAAGCATTCACTGCACTAAAGGATGCTTTGCAAACAGGCCATGCTACACACGCCTGATTGCGATGCCCCATTCTGTTTAATGGTCACATCTACTGGGGTTTATGAGTGCAGCACTCACCCAGAAGCATGGTGATAGACACAAACCTTTAGCATTCTATTCTAAAAGATTAGACCCAGTAGCTAGTGGTCAACCATCATGTGTACAGTTAGTAATGGCAGCTGAAGCTGGAGCAAAGTGCAGAAGTTGTGCTCACTCACCCATTAAAAATAATGACCACCTGTAATATACCACTCATTCTATTGCAGACTCCACTGCCATTTGTGACAAACACAAAGACTATTAGGATTAATAGCAACACTCATGTCACAACAACACATATCGCTCACAACATTCCAAGGTTTCACTTCCGTGCCTCTTAGCCAGCTGTTGAGGGAAAACCGCATGATTGCAAAGCTAAAGTGGAAGAAGAACGAAACCTCGTGACTGACATTTACAGTACGCCAAAACCAGAGCAAACACATGTTTTGTAGACGGCTCGCAGGCAAAGATAATACCGGACGTAATAAAGTAGGCTATGCTATAACATCCTCCATATGTACTAGAATCTGGGCACTGCCACCTTCATTTTCTGCACAGACAGCAGAACTACAGACACAGTAACAAGCATGTAAATTGATGGCAGAAAAGCTGTGTGCATATGGACAGATAGCCAGTATGTGTTTGACTCAGTGTACAACACTATGTTGTGGGCAAAGAGAGGCATGACATCTGCAATGGCAAACCATTAACACATAGTGCTAAGATGATGGAGTTACTAGAAGCTGTTAAATTACCAACATCATTATCCTTATGTAAATGTCATGGCACATCAAAATGACTTATACCAGAAGTACAAAGAAATAACTTAGCAGACCAGCAGCCAAAGCGGCAGCCCTATCTAAAACTACTACATGATGTTAACGCATTGGTGTCACAAGTCACGAGATTGATGACGAAATCCTGAAGGATTATCAAAAACAGGCACCTGTAAATGAACAAAAACTTGGCACAAAAAAGGAGCAACATTAGTAAATGATATCTACTGTGTTGACAATAAACCATCCTACTAAAGCATTGCAATTGTGGCGTGTTTAGTGAGTCATGGGAAGACCCATGTCTCAACAGGAGGGATGGTAACACTAGTAAATAGAAACTACTACACTGTAAATTTTGAATTCAGCAAAAACGCTTGTATCTTAAATGTATGATATGCCTAAAAACAATTCACAGGACAGGAAGACCAAAGAGA
This sequence comes from Miichthys miiuy, assembly GCA_036365135.1. Taxonomy (NCBI): domain Eukaryota; kingdom Metazoa; phylum Chordata; class Actinopteri; family Sciaenidae; genus Miichthys; species Miichthys miiuy. Next base: position 3,221 of record JAAROE010000921.1, on the reverse strand, counting down.
GGACAATTTCACACCCATCACATCCATTTCACACTATACACATGGATTTTATAGAGCTGCTTAACTCTAAAGAAGGAAAATATGCATTAGTTATAATTGATGTACTCCAATTGGGTGGAAATTTATCCAACAAAAAGAAATGACGCAATAACTGTAGCAACAAAACTATGTAGCCATTATTTTCCAACCTACGGCATACCAAGAATTATCAGATCAGATAATGGTACTCATTTTGTAATGACGTCATAGCCAAAGCAGAGGAGACGTTAGCATAACATTAAAAATCACTGTGCATACCATTCAACAGAGTGCAGGCTTAGTAGAAAGAACAAATGGAACTATTAAAACAAGATTGCGAAAAACAATGGCAGAGACTGGCAGACCATGGAATGATTGTGTGTCACTAGTTAAATGTGGATGAGAGTTACCAGAGGAAATAAAGGACTAACACCGCTTGAAATAGTACATGGCCAGTTTTCTATGCCACACTTTAACTCTGATCTGGTGAAATCTGGACGAAGAACACATTAGCAGATTATAGAGAAAACTGTTGAAAACTGATGACGTACAAATACAGAACCAATACCTGATACCTAAACGTCCCCAATACTAGGATTCGAATTGAGACTGGGTGTTGGTAAAGACAATACATAGAGCCAGGTGGAACAACCGCATGACGGCCCATTTCAAGTGCTTCTGACCACGCCAACAGCAGTAAAGATAAGTGAACGAGCTACCTGGATACACTTGTCACATTGTAAACTGGTCACAGAAGCAGTTAAGGGATCATCTAGTGAAACAGTTCTAGAGTACTCAGGACAGCTTACGGGACACCAGACGGGAAGCCTTCTGGTTGGGCACAGACGAAAGTCTGGTACTGTGAGCTAGTGAAGAAATCATCGAAAGCTCCAACGAGCTAGATCCACCCTAGTGGTTCCTGCAGGTAACTGACCAGGACCATTTATATCTAGCCTTCACCATGTATGGAGAACAGAGACTCTAGTGTGGCTCAGCATTATATCCTACTTATTATTTGACCTCAATATGGTTCCTGGTTCTGAAGCCAACATCACAAACCAACAATAGTTACGACATCTTTTAACATTTCAGGTCTCTGTGCAGTGGTTTCTCATTCTACCAGTGAAAATTTTCCTATGCCAGCAGATCAGTTGTTGGTAGAAATGAACATGTCCGAACCAGTTTTCGCAGGGAACTATGAATAGACGTAAACGGACCGCTATAGGCCTGTCTGAGCATGATCCAACCTATATTGATGCAGGTGTACCTGCGGTGTTCCAGATGAATATAAACTGGTAGACCAAGCAGCAGCGGTTTTGAGTCGTCAGTCTGTTGGTGGTGTACTATAACAAAAACGTGGACCGAATAATTACATACATTACAACGCATGAGGTTAGCAATTTGACACACGGAGGTTCGCCGCACCAACAATTGAAAACAACCTCACCATGGCTTTCCAAAATACAATAAGCGGTAGATATGCTTCTGGCAGAAAAAGGAGGTGTTTGTTCAATATTTGGAGATACTTGCTGCACATTCATCCCAAATAATACTGCAATAGGTGGTGGTAAATTAACTCTAGCCATGATGGGTTGCGAACACTGAATAAGAAAATGAAAGATCACTCAGGAGTAGATACCACAATGTGGGATAAATGGATGGATGTGTTTGGACGTTATAAGGCCTGGTGTCGTCAGTGTTACTTTTATCGCAGTATTTGCTGCTTTGTTAACTCTGTGGATGTTGTTGCATACCATGTATTCTGTTCACTGATAAATAGAGTAATTAATGCAGCCATAGAGGATAGGGCACTGTGCAAACAGAGAATGCCACTATTACAGGTGAATGATGATGATAATAAAGATTACAATAACCAGTTGCCTCACGATGACTCAGACACCTGAGGTAGACTCATCAACGGACTCGGACAGCAGGCAGAAGACTCTGTGTGAAATGTTTAGCATTGACTATGAATGAAGTTATAACAGAAAATCGAGAGAAGATGTTATATACAGATAATGTTTAGTTGATCATAACATGCACACCTGTAAATACTGTATATAGTTGGATGGATGTTTCTCCACAGGACATCCATTTTCAATTCTTTTGTTTTCCTACTTACATCTTATATACGGTTCAATTGAATGTGTTGATTAATCCACCTGAATGAATGTTTTTATAACTTGCTTTACTTTTTTTATTTCATCATATTCATTCACTCATATTCATATTGTATTCATTTGTTAGGAATGTGTCAACAGGAGGACTGTTAGAAGGTTAAAGGATTCCACATGTTCTCACCACTCACACGATGACTAATGTATTCAGTATTTTGTTAGTTTACTGAAACAGGACTGCCCTGTTTCAGCCACGGTCATATAATCGCTACATTGTATATAAATAAAGGAACAAGGAACTGCTCCGCCTCTCTGCTCTCTGTGGCTTAGATGTTGCAGTAGCAGGGTGCCCTTGTACAAAGTAAAGCTCTCGTGTCTGACTCTCATTTGTTCTGGTCTCTGGTGTTGAGTAAGTTGGTAAACTCCTCACAGTGCCTTTTATTCATACCACTTCAAATGCTTCCTTGCAGTTGAAGATTGACTGAAAAGGTGTTCGAGACGGGACAACACACAGCAAATGAGCACAGCTGGAAAAGAACCAGACTTGTAAAGACTGACCAGGTGAGCTACTGGACCCTAAAACATTAGATGTTGTTAGCTAAGATTTTGTTAGCTAAGGACTTGCTTTCAGATATTTCTGTAAGACAATGGTCTAAATGAGCTTTATTGTTATCAAATCAAATCAAATCAAATCAGATTTTATTTGTATAGCCCAAAGTCACAAAAATACATTTGCCTCGGAGGGCTTTACAATCTGTACAGGGAGTGACACCTCTGTCCTTAGACCTGGTCTGAGTGAGAGAAAACTGCTTGCCACAAAAACTTTTAACAGGAAAAAGGTGGAAGAAACCTCAGGAAGAGCCACAGAGGAGGGATCCCTCTCCCAGACGGACAGACGGCAATAGATGTCACATGTACAGAACAAGTCAACACAAACATATTGTACAATTACAATGAATGATAAAATGATACAATGAATTACAATGAATGATAAATGACCACAGTAGCAGATATGGTAGTGCCAATGACAGTAATAATATATGTAGTGGACGCTGCGAGGATCATGCAGCAGCATTTATCCACGAG